>JARHVA010007607.1:300000-305000 GCA_037957365.1 Torreya grandis | reverse complement strand
AAATGAGATAATAAGATATTTACCAATCATTAAATAATTCACAAATCTTATTGATAAGGTGTCAAATGAATATAAAGAATAGTTTTTTATATTAAAGTAAAGGGACTGGTCATTAATAGATAATCATTGATGAAACAAAGAATGAAGAAAATAAATATTGAAAGCGATGCAAAGAATCACCCTTGCCATTATATACTTAAAATTTAAGAACTATAAAAATAATAGATAAAAGGTAGGTTTAAACCTCATATGCCAATGTATTTTATAATATATCCTGAAAATTAACCACATAAATAGGTCTTTGAGATCCTTAAGAATGTTTCCTAGGTTTAGATTTCATATCTTGGAGATATGTTTGGATGTACGTTTCCTTTTATGTAGCATATGTATGATCTAATATATGATTAACATTGGTAGGAATATAAGATCAAGTGTTTTGATTAAGATGGAGACAAAAGGGTAATACATTATAAGTGGGATGATATGATACATTTATCATAAGAGATATAAAATAAAATATTTTGTATATTATGTAGCAATATTTGGAGTAATTTCATAAGGAGTGAAACTATCAGTACATATAGGTATGACTATAATAATTAGCCTTGACACCTTATGTAGAAGGAGAGCCTCTAATTGATAGATTAGAAACATTCAATGGGCATATAGTAAAATTCTGAAGTGTAGTTCCTTAAACTTTATTATTTTATTAAATTATTTAACAAAAACATATACTATATCATCAATTTATTCATGGATAATCATAATATATTTTTAAAAATCATATTCAAATAAAGATACAAATTTTGGACATCAATATTATTAAAACTATTAGCATTAAAATAACTTGCATTGTTATAATAATAATTTGTATTTTTAGTCCCCAATAGGTGCCCAATTTGTTAGATTATGGAAGATTTAGTTCACCATCTCTTCCTCGAGTGTCCCCTCATTATGAAATTATTCAACAAGTTGATTAATTGCATTAACTTCACCTGGGTCTAACTAAACAATGTCTTGAACCTCATTGTGTAGTCGATTTCCCCCTCTAACCTCCCTTCCCTTATCTTCCCTTGGCATCCTGATCTCTCCAATTAGCTTTGGTGTGTTTCAAAAATTTACAACGATAGACTCTTCCTTAATAAAAGATATCACCCAAAAAGTGTCTTCTTTCACCTTTGTTAGACCATTTTAGAAAGTTAGAAAGCCTTACCCCCTAAATATAAAAAACCTACCCCACCTTTGCCTTGTAAATAGTCAAAAAATGGGATATTACATAGCTATTACATTCTCCCTCAAAAGTTTTAATATATAAGCACCTTAAATGGAAGGCTTTATGAAAAGGTTGGGTGAATCTAAACTTACATGGTGCCTCCAAAGGAAACTCAAGTCCTATGGGTGGATGAGGAGTTATAAATAACTCAATAGGGGAGATGGTGGTTACCTATGTGGGCACTATAGGAACCCAAAAAATCCACCTAGTAGAGGCTAAGGTGGCTCTCTAAGGTCTATAGTTGGTTTTAAGAACTAACCATAATAGGATAATTTTGAAAGGTGAATTATTGAATATTATAAATGCCTTAGAGGGGAAAACAAACCCCTCTCACACCATCAAAGAAATAATTGATGTTTCCAAACAACTACTAAAGGGCATGTCTCATTTCCAAATTATCCACACCTATAGAGAAGGAAATGGGGTGGGCAACCTCCTTGCCAACATTGGATTTAAACTCCAATCTTCAACTAACTATCACTCTTTGGGTTTATTTAGGAGTATGTGAATTTTGGGAATGTTTTCTATAATCCAATAATCAAGGAGAAGTTTATATAGATGTATGTTCTCTTCAATTGATAATATGAAAGGTATGTATAGAATGAGGAGGATCATATGTGAGATGTTTCAATTCAAAGGAGATTGCATGGTTGAGTATGGTTTAATAACATGTTATATGAGATGAGAATGATGTTAGGGGGAACTTTCTAAGATATATGAATTGTTTAACAAGTCTAAGGATCAAGTTGGCATGTTGAGGAAGAGACCCTTTGTCATTAATGTCTAAGGGGTAGAAAGTTCAGAATGAAGGAGTTGTTCAATTTGGGAGAGAGAATTATGAAAGGTGTTTACCATAAATTATAAAGGCGGATATTTTTGAGAATGTTCTTGATATCAATTTATTGTCATTGATGTCAAGGTGATCTTACTACATAATGTATTAATGACATAGTGATAGGTTCTAGGTGTATTAATGACATAATTCAAATTTATAGCTGTGATAAATTAGTAGTATGCATAGTATTTAAGTTGTACTATCAATTTATTTTATGTAAATAAGTATGAAAATAGTAAGTTCTATACGTAAAATTCCTTGTGGGGATATTTAATTAATAGGATTTCTTTTTTCAATATAATACTTTATTCATTAGATTAAAAGTTATGAAAAATATATTTAAAACATACAAAAAAGGTCATGAAAGGGTTAGGACTCAAACACGAGTGAAAGGGTGTGTCAAACACTAAATCCACAAGTGAACACTAGCACCATGTGGCACTACTGTATTGAAAGTGGTGTTAATATCCTAAGGCTCATAACATAGAAAAAATATGCGAGGACAAGCTAGGGTCCCTTAGGACTGGGAAAATGTGACCTATGACTATTAGGAGTGTCAAAAATAGGGAAAATAAGACATAATAAAAATCAAAAGACTCCAGATGACCATGAGAAAAAGGACTATAACCATCACTAAGATAGTTATGTGAAATAGCAACAAAATACATAGCACTTATGGTTTCTTTACCAAATCAGGGTGTTTACAAAATGGTATTGTACATTTTAGAGAATGAAGTCTTGATGTCTTAGTGACTTGATTAGATTAAATGTTTTCCTTGAGGTCGCAAACTTATTTTATATATCACAAACATTGGACCATAAATTTATTGATGAAACTCTTAAAATATTTTCGTTTAAAAATTCATATGTTATATGGCACCAATATCTATAACCCAAACATTATCCTAGGTTGAACTTTCTCATTACTTTTTTTTTTAGAGATGGAAAGTGTATGTAATTAGATAGGATTGAACTAAAATTATCCTATCTAAATATCTAGACTCAGAGAAGGTAAATCAAGTAGAATACATTGATACTTAATGAAATATGTTTATGACCAATAGATCCACTAAACATAAAAAGGGGAACACATAAAACATAATTTCAAGATATAGGGTTCCAAATCCTCTGAGAAATCAACATAAAGAAATAGCCATAACTAGGCCTATATTTAGAAACGTAATTAAATATCAAAATCAAGAAATGTAAGGGAAAGGGTTAAAAACATATAAAAATATAGGAAAGTTTTAATAATACTAAAATAAGGATACATACATTAATTAACCAAATAATTATTTAACTTTTATCTATCAAAAGGAAATAGCTAGGGTTATAATATTCTTACCTTAAATAAGGCTTGTTGATCCTCAATATCCCCTTTCGCCAATGATGTTTCTTAGTAGATGGTTTTGGTTTTAAGGATCTCAATTTTTGAATCAATATCTAGGATAAAATTACTCCTATTTCATCCAAGATTTTTCAAGACAATATTTTCCCTCCAAGACAAGATCTATGTAATAACTCCACCAAATGCAAGCTTAGGGTAGAAGTGAAAGTAATAAGAATTGACAATGAATGTTACATCTATTGGATTAAAATAATGACTTATATTTATATTTTTTAATCACCCTAATATCTCATGGATATTTAATTGATGCTATCATCCATCTCTATTTAGTGTTAATCGGGTTGAATAACCTCAAACTAAATTGGCCATGCTAACCTAGTTGTGAATCACATACTAGAATGTTAGGAGTTACATTAATATAATAGATGTGGTTGAGATGGGATAGATAATGGTTATAAATAAATTTAATGGGATAACATAGTATGAAAATATAGGCCTTGACATAGTGAGAGGATACTGGATGGAAGGTGATATCTTAGATGACCATATTTAGGGAAGTCAGAATGGATGTAAGAATAAATAAGAATCAATGTCTCTTGTGAAGTACCATAAGTATACTTGAACATTTTTTGGTATAATTATTAAGGAATACACTCAAATATATATAAAATTTATAGATTTTTACAAGAGAGAAATCCTCAGTAAATGATAATGTTTAAAAATATTAAGTGTATACATAAAGCACACATTCATAATAAAATTCAACTAAATATGGTTTTGAGTTTTTCTTCCCATTTTTCCCTTTTTTTTATAGTATTAAATTTTTCCCATGATTTTTTGAATTCATGTGTCTCTTGACTCCTTTACTTTCATATAGTTTGCAAAAACAAATAATGCTTATCATTTTAATTTTATTGATGTTGACTATTATTTTTTCTAGATTTTATGCCTCACCCTTTATTTTTCTCTTTTCCAATATCATTCATGAATTATTGGAAGATTTAATATTTTTATTATCATAACAAATTATTTATCCTATAGACTTTGTTTCTATTTTAAAGACATATTTTCTTTCAGCCATCTTCTTAACCAATTGATCAAATGTGGGATTCTTCAATAGTTTCCTACTTTCAAAGACTCCAAGTAAGTTGAGTATATAATAAAAATATCATTTATGAAAGTGGTCTTATACATATTTAATTTTATACTAGATATATGAACACCACGATTGATTCCATTTTTTTCAAAAATCAAATTCATGACATCATCAATTTTTAACTCAAGATTGAATAGTTTGAAATGTAATTATATGAACTCCAATTTTGAGTGAGAATCATATAGGTCATGGACCATGAATTTTTGAAATTCCTCCGAAATATTTTTGTACCATTTTATGTGACAAAAAAAAATCTACATCTACTAAGGCCCTCATCAATGCTAACACTTTGAATTATTTTGCTTCAAAGATGGTATCTCTCATTTATTTTTTTAGGTTTGACTTGATATTCATTGCATCACAAATGTTTCACCATATGTCTTTGAGG
>JARHVA010007607.1:277500-295000 GCA_037957365.1 Torreya grandis | reverse complement strand
GTTGGGTTGGCTAATGTCAACTCTTGATTTTGTCTAATTTTTAGTAATTTATAATTCCACTCAAGTTAAAATCCTCATTGGACTTAGTTGAACTCCCTCATGCAAGCTCCCAACTCTTTATATAATAAAGGAAAATTTTGGTCTAATTTCATATCCAAAATTTAGTATCAGAGACTAAAGTTTTCAATATTTTCATATGCATAAACTACTACCATTATTTTTAATATATACCTTATTTTTTTTAATTCAAACACATAATTTAAATCAAGGTAATTCATTATATTGATAACCAAATATTTGCATTTAGTGCACTAGCCAACCACAATCAACTACTCTTTTATTTGGAGTTGTGTCTCTCTTATCTAGCCACTTTAATTACTATTATTTGATCATCCTTATAGATATAGAGTTATTACAATCATTTTTTTCATGAAGGAGCTAGCACTTTAAGGACCATGTTATAGATATTATGTTTACTTTTAGTTGATATATAAAATTATTAGGTTGGGATTTTATAGATAAGATTTATTTATCATACTTTATAGAATAGATTATATTATTTTCCCTTCTTCTATTAGTTTAAAATTTTAATGTGAAAAAGGAAAATTTTATTGGAAAATAATTATTCTCTCTACTATCTTTGCACAAAAATATTAACTAGTTTCTTAATTAGTTGCATCCATTTAATAGAATTTTTCCGAGCATATATATTAATGACAATAGATGAAATAGATAATTAATAGACTAGATTAATGATGATAACTATGATCATTGCATTGGAATTAAATGAAGTGGAAAGATTAAGGGTCTTTCAAAGAATTAAGATAAATATGGATGAGTATTAATAAATTATGTTAGTGGATATTATGCCCCATCGAGGTGGCATGTAGAGAAAAATGAGATGAATAGAAAATCAAAAAAAGAAATGAGGGGTAAGATGTGATCGGTAGACAAGGGGATGGGATGTGAGATGTAGGACTAATGATGAATAAGATGAAATTGATATGAGTAGTGAGATACAAATTGATGATATACTTAGAAAATTCATATGCATAAGGAGCATAAAAAATAGTCTCATAGTTATTGACACATCCCTAGGGGGAATCAACCAACATGATGATCATAATACAAAAGGATACAATATTTTAAAGTATCCCTAATAAGGACACATGTTAGGGAGAGATGAAAACTAAGATGATCAATAGAAAATGCCATGATTTGTTGACATATAAAAAGTAATGACACATGCATGGGAGAGCATAAATCCAAAATAAGATAATGATTTGATAAGACTAATGACAAGTGTAGCTCAAAATTGAAAGTAAATGATAACATGACAGAGATGAGAGATAATAAATGATATGATTGAGTGACAAAAAGACAATGGGGAAGATCCAGAATATAATCAATAAAATCAATGAACCATAATGTGATTAATAAAAATGATTCCTATAGAAAGGACAAATGCAAGGGAGCAAGAGATGATAATAAAGTTGAAATCCTAGGCATGCCCCAATTGATGGAAGAAACTATAAACTTTCAATGGTGAATTCATAAATCAGTGATAATAGATGATTGATGAAATAAAATATGGATGTTGTGATTTGTCAAGCCCAATAGATAGGTGTGGGAAATTGATGAAAACATTAAGGAGATTATTATATGTATGGTTATTGATCAATAGACTAGTAGATTAATGATTGATATTATATATTAAGTATTTTACTAATGTAAGACTTTAAGATGATGAGGGACAAGAGAGATGTGATGATGAATGTTTGAGGAAAGAGGAGAGAGTAACTGAGATGACCTTAAGAACAACATATGATTGAATATTTATTATACATTATAAAAATACCTTAGGATAACGTAGTTTAGACTAGATGAGAGGATGGCAATGTTGGATTAGAATATTAGAATGATAATGACTATTATAAATGTTATTTATTAGATAAAGGATGCAACTCAAATGTTAGAAATAAAGATATAGGACTAAGATAAATGATGGTAGATGAGATGATATATTTTGATGAATAGAGAGATAATATATGAGTAACTAGATGATATAGATGGGATGATAAATGGTTTGCATGAATGATTGGATATTAGAAGAATTGACTGAGATGATCGACTTGATGATGGGATTAAGATGATTATATGTTTAGAAATGTGAGAGAGGATAGGATAAATGATGAGTGTATTCCATTATGAATCCATCATTATTGTAATAGGGCTTATCATACTCTAAGTAATTATATGTTAAATATAACACTAGGTAATGTGCCCCTTGATATAAGTATGATAAGAGGATATTGTGTTAAAGTGCATGATTATAAAAGGGGAAAATGATGAACTCTACATAGGGAACCCAAAATTATTATTATTACTTTTTTGGATCCATCATGGGATCCTTATTCATTACACCCTTATTGAAAGACACATGATGTGAGAATAATTAATAATATAAATATAGATAATAAAAAAAACATATACAAATACATACATGATAAAAGACAAGTGAACAAGTCAAACAACATAGAGTAGACAAGTAATAGACACAAGTATCTACATGCAGTGTCATTGTGTCTTATATAATTATTAGGATGACTAATTAAGTGATACATTTGGAATAAGATGACCATGATGATGTGAGTTTGGTTTTAGTTTCTAGAATTGTATAAGGTATGGACCTAGATTAGACTAGGGACTTTGAAAGACTTAATATAAGACCACTAAGATGTTGAGATATGCAAGATGACAAAGTGATAAGATCATTAGGACATAATATAAGATATGATTATAATGAGATGGATAAATTAGGACATAAGATAGGATGATTAGGATAATCAAGACATAATATAAGATAACTTATATGTTTATTGGATTTTTGTGAATTTAATATTTTCTAGGGTTTTTTTGTAATATTTCACTTTTTAGGTCTTTTTATATTATGTATGTACACTGCATAAATGGGGTTACTAGAAAAGGGAATAACAAGCCTAACAACAAAAATAGGGATGGATGGAATAATGGAGGGGATGATAAAATGATTAATATGAGATTGAAGAGGGCATGAGGACCAAGGAAGAATAGATTAGGGATTGCCAATGACCACATCATGAAGGAACCAAATATATAGTTGCCCAAATGTCCATCGAAGGACATGTCAAGATGATTCCAAAACATTTATCAAGACTTATTACACATCTTTATGAATTTCAAAACTGGAATAAAGGATTACAATAATGGGATGCAATATGGTATACGATGGGTATAAGCAATTTATCAATGGATATGGATGACATGGGGTGGATTTTCAAGGGATATTATGTCAATGAAATGGTTTTACCCTTAAGTGTTGAGGTATAATGCAAATAATATATTAATTTACCAAGATGATAGAAACTAATTTTCATCATGGTACTAGTCCAAGGTGTTAGAAGGCTAGTTTTCACCATTGGATGAATAATTAATTTTTTGAATTTTATGACTTTGGCATCTTGATTTATTAGAGATGGGTGAGATGCATAATGAAGACATTTTCATGATTTTTATCCATCACCCATTATAGAGATATGTTCTACTCAGATCATATTATCTTTTATAGATGTATTGATTTTTTTATAACCTTTCATGACTCTTGACTTAGATCCCTCCAGAAATGTAGACTAGGTGTCTTTATCACCCCTAAGAGAGATAATGTTACCTAGGTTTGTGAGGTATGAAATAGATGAATTTAGGATTTAGATTTGATGGTGAGGTATAGTAATTGAATTGATGATAAGATCATGATATGGATGTGTGATGAATTATTGGGAAGTATGACTAGTAATCGTACATACTGTAAGACATGTTAGATGTTTCATATTTGATTCGTGCCATTTAACAAAAGACTGTAAGATATCCAATTCACTTTGACTTTAGTTTAAATTTGATCTAATTATTTAAACTATTATCAGCCATTTTGATAATACTTTCAACATTATTTTTATTTTTTAAACTTGATTGTATCTCGACTACCCCATGGTTCCTAATTTTTGGCTTCACAAGAGGAGATTGATTTTTGACTTAATAGATGATGATTATTTTTGACTTTCATGGTTCCCTAGTGCCTCAAATGGGGTTTCAATAGGGTAAGACACATTTTTAATAGGTTAATGATTTAATTTTTATTGATTTATTTATTGATCAAGATTGGCTTTAGGATTTATTATTTAAATATTATTATTTTGATCCCTTACATTTTTGGCACATTACATGTTGTGTGAGGATGATTCCAATGATGTATGTCCCTACTCATACCTTTAGAGGGAGGTGATTAGATGATCATTGATGGGGATAAAATGGTATATTATGGATGAAAGAAGTGGATATGATATGATGATGTTAATGAGTATTGGTTTAGTAAAATGGCCCTCATATAGGTTCCTAAGAGACCTAGTTTCAACATAAGATAAAATATTTTCAATATCAATAAAAATATCACTAAGGCTATATATAGTATATGCATATAAGGTAGGATTAGATTCTCCTAGACCATATTCAATAGGTAAAGCTTGTAATAATTCTATTATGAATTCATCATCTTGTTTAGGATTAAAATATGTGTCTTGTGATTGGCTGACATCTAGATTAGAGGTATTTATTAAAAGGTAGGAATTATTATAATCTACAAAATCAATAAATGATGATGATTATGATAAAATATATGATTTATATATGATTGTTAAACATGATCCTAATGTAGATAAGAATGTTAATGACTCTAAATATGTGAATGATATTAATGAGGTAATGCTACTAATATATGATTCTTTGTTTACAAGTGACCTCCATAAATTAGGTTTTTGATATGAGGGGTGAGATGAAGATGATGGAAGAATAATGGATTCATCGAATATAGGCCCATAGAAGAAGGACTCATGATATAAGGTAGGAATAGGTTCATGATAAGTATACTCATATTCAATGGAGGATTTGTAAAAGATAGGGGGACCATGGAGAAAGGAGCTAGTGTTTTGACCTTGGCTTGGAAGAGAATGTATTGATTGTGAATAGGAATGGAATCTTAGAATTACTATTCTTGTTCACCCTTACATGTAGACCCATCTGATTGATTATCTATTTCTTTATCATCAAGGTTTATAAGGTCTTGGACATTATTTTGGAAATTATGACATCAATTAATGGTATGCCCCTAGGTTCAGTGATACATATATTAGCAGTTGGATTTATACCAAAAGGTCTTAGGATTGGTGGTATCAAATGTCATATGGGTGGATATACCATCATATTGGTGGCAACAAGATGGTGGAAGAGGGATTATAAGGATATAAGAAGATGAGTATAGGGCCTCTCTTCACTTCTTGATTATGATGATGAGACATTGGACTTTAGATCAGATAGTAGTTGATGTGATTAGGTGGGTATAATAATAACATATGAGGTGTCCCACATTGGATTCCATTTACTAGTGTTAGAAAGGGTTTATGGCTAGCGGATGAAGGATTTGAATAGGACTAGGTACTACAAAAACTAATATTTGACTAACAAGAATGGGTATGTACTAGAGTTAATGTTTGGTGGATCGGGTCAAAGTCTATAGGATGTGGGGTACTCATCTCAAGGAGGTGAGAAAGGAGTACATCCCTATTGGCCATGATGCATTACACAATCGGGGTATTAACCAAATGGTTTTTGAATGCCATGATGGTAGAAAGTATAGATGATTTGGTTTTCCAACCACAATTTGTAGGTATAAGGGACTGAATGGAAATATTGAGGGATGAATATGGGATGTGTGGATTTTTTTTAAAAGGCTTGATTCAGTCTGATCTTAAACTTGACTGATGACATGAGATTTTATATGGGGTAAGATAAAATTATGTAAACAAAATCATGATATGAGCTAGACTATCATTGATTTATACTTGATTTTGTTGAGCAAGGTACGAAAATCTCTAGGACTTGATTGGGTATAGACTAGCCCAAACAACTAGTTTTGACTAGGGATGACTTGATAAGACCAGCTCAAGACTAAATTATCAACTCAAGTAGGATGAGATGATTTGATTGATAGGTTGAAAGGATTTTTATATTGACTCAAACTTTATTAGACATAAGAAAATTTATAATAATGAACCTGATGATAATATTTGTTTTCCAATTTAGATGAAAATTAGTGTATGACTATAGACTTGATGATATAACTAGTATAGATAAGGGGATGGCAATTTAAAGACAAGTTGGGATATGATTATGACTATGTTTTATGGGAAAGGAATATGGTGATGGACAAGTTGATTAGGATATACAAGGTCAATATGAGGGATGTGGTTTTGATTAGGGTGACCTAAGGCTAATAACTGATAAGTTATGATTAGGTTTCAATACCAAAAGGATAATGGGAGAATATTTAGTGGATAAATATGAATAGGTAACAAGATGTAATGTCTTGTTATTTTGGAAAAGTATATACAAGATGAAGATAATTTGGTGAGGTTGGACTAAGATGAGGTGATGACCAAGATAAGACCAAGGTGAGTGATGAGGTATGACAAGGGTATTAAGGTATGCTAGGATGGGATTACACCTAGGAGAAAGGTGTGTAAAGTTTTATGGTAAGACTAGGGATAATAGATTACGACTAAGGTTTAGGTCAAAGAGGGATATGATAATGAATGAATAGATCAAGGGAATATGATGAATGAAGAGAAAGGTCAAGACAAGGTTGTGACTTAAATAAAAGGATTAACTAGATGAAGTATGTGTCAACTATGGAGGACTAGGCTAATAGATAAAGACTAGGATGTTGTATGTACAAATGGACAAGGTTAAGTCAAGTTAATAAGATAGTGATACAATATGATGATGGTGAATAAGGTGATGTGTAAATAAGGGATGATGTTTGACTTAGGGACTATGTTTGACTAGGGGATAAGATTTTGAGTGTTTGGTTTTGAATGACTTAGGAGTGTAATTGATGACTACACCATCCAATATCTTCATAGATGTAGATGTAGGTTGGTGAACCATTATAGAATCTCCCAAACCCTCTCAACCTTATTTTTACTTAATTATCACTTAGGAGATGATAATTTCTATATTAATAAGTCTATTATTATGGTCAATGACACTATTTCAAGATATACATGGTTTATAAGGGAATCCATAATATACACTAGGTATTGTTAAGACATGGAATTTTTACCCTGTAGGTGATTTCTTCAAGATCCACCACTCTTAAACATAATATTGGGATAACCCCAAGATATTGGTACCCTATGATAGGGTTAAACCTCTAGAGAAGGATGGCTTCTTCTTGATGGATCACCTAAGCTAATATTACTACTAAGAAAATGGTTAGAAAGGGGAGAAATAGGGCTCTTAATATATGTAACAAGGTGATGGACCAAATTTAAATGAGACACTCATATGCTTGAACCCACACTAGATCAGCATAAGACAATGTTAGGCCACATAATCTCACAAAACCAACTAATTGCATAAGTATTTCATGAACGAGGTTCACTAAAAAATCAATGAAGCAAAGAAGAATTCTTAGACTCACATTGAGTATCCATGAGTGGAAATAAGAACATGAGTTCAGACTTGTAAATTAGCTTGAAAAAACCTTAAAAGAGGTAATTAAAAGGAAAATGGCCAAGGAATAATCTCTTTCACAAGATCATCATGGACAAACATACTAAATCACTAGTCAAAGTCAAGATATAGGTAAATATTATCTTATTGCATCAAGATGTAGTTATTAATTTTTTTGAAAGGGTTTAACCTTAGTAAAAAAAGAGAGTCTCGTGATATTAAAAATTAGAGAGTCCTTATGAGAATCCAAAAATCCAAGAGAGAGTTATAATGTGGAATAAAATAGGAGATATAGAGAAGGGGAAAAGAGAGAGAGAGAGAGCACACAATCCAAGAGCAATTAATGAGTTACCACTAATCTCTAATGAATGTTTAACTACATTTTATCCAATCAAGACTAATCCATTATAGACAAATTAATCTTTATTTTTCCCAATAGATTTTAGCTTTCTCATTAGTTGAGAAACATAGTAGAAGACAAAGCCTTCTTGAGGATGATGAGTCATGATCTTACTATGAAGGGAAAAACCCTTAGAGACCTTGAAAATCTATTAAATGCTCCAACTATTTTTTAAAACCACTAAAATTCCATCTTGGGATTATACACCATATTTTAATTAACTTGATTATGAGGAAAAAATCCTCATATCTGTGGATCTAAAAATCCCAATATTATATCTATCTTGAGTGGCTATATGTACCTGCTTTTCGAGAACATGACTATGTAAAAGGATGAGACACTTCTCCATAATCACACATCTATCCCCTACTTCAATATCTAAGCATAAGTCTTACTATAAATGAAAACCAATCCATTTATTAGTTTTCTTATAATTATCAAGTTAATGAAAAATCCTACAGGTTGCATAACCTCATTCTTGAAATATATTAGGTTTAAATAAATATATTCTACCTCTAAACCTTATGAAAGCTGATAACTCATTTTATGCTTAGATCTTCTTTAAAAAGGAATTGTCATAGTCATGAAATAATATTTCAACACAAAAAAATGGGCCCTATATGTTTTAAATATTTGAACAGAGGTCTTGACTAAGCTTTAATGGTGATGTAACTTCATCATCGGTAATCCCAACTTTATGACTATGTCTTATGCTTGACTGATATCTAATGGAAGCATATTCCCTTTGATGTGTTTACCCTTGTTTGACCTAGATCATATTTGTTCTCCATTTAAAGTCTCTTAGCTTAAAATTTTAATATTAATAATAATTCTTGATCTGTGTCCCTAAATTGTGCCATTTATCATCTTTTCATTTATTCCATGGGTCTCATTATGAGTATGTGTTTGGTTAATGCATATATGCCACATAATAGCCTTGCATGCATCTTTAGCTCATTAAATATTTGACTTTGATTCATGTCATTGATCTAATTTTGCATGGTTTAAATGTGAACTATTTATTTTATTAGGAGTGTACCATAATCATGACACTTGAAATCTTCACATTTGTCTTCAAGATTTTCTGACTTGTTGACCTCTCACTTAGCATCGATCTTAATTTATACATTTAAATGTGCTTTATTGACTTATCTAAACCTACTAATCTCATTAATCATTACATGCCATTGATCTTCATTTATTAAATTGAGATCTTTCCAGCTAGAAGCTCCATGTTCATCCTTAGGATCCTTTCAAATATTTGAATTTAAATAGTTACTTGTTGTAACTTTAACTTGACATCCTTAAGCATGTCTCACTCTGCTAGATTAACTTTTAAGACTTATATCTTGATATAGAAAACTCATTAAGATAATAAATTTATAAACAATGATTATATAAAAAATAACATCATTTTCATGTAACACTTTTACCCTAGTTAATTTTCCAAATTCATTTATCAAATGTCCAACTAGACTAACATATTCATTCTTATATGACATTCCACGATGATATCGTTCTTCTAGACTTGTTAAAAATTATTGTTTAGATTTTCAAATCTCAAATGGACTTATAAGACTTTATACAACTTGCTTCATGTCTGTGATGGCCATGAACACCATGAGAACCTATTTGAATCCTCTCTTTTCAATTCTAGACCAATTTCAAGGCTTACTCCGTAAAGAGTAACAAATTACAATTTAAGCTTGCTTAAAGTGTTTCAAAAGATTTGAAAGTAATATGTATCTCATTTTTGTAATTTTTGACCACTCATTCCATCTAAAAATCTATTTCGATCCTTAATCTACACTAAGACTTTTATAAATTATAGTGTATTCATGCAAAGTTTTATATGTAGGCAAAAATTAGCCAACATTTTTGGCAACATCTTGGGGTTACATGCCTACTATACAAAAGAATAGTATGATTATCTAATCCATTAGGCATGGAGTCTCAAGTCTTTCCTTCCAAGATGATCATGAAAAATGATACAAGGTTTCTCCTTTCTAGAAAACGTTCTCTTGAAACAATAAGGACCAAAAGGAACAAAGTAACAAAAATGTGTCTAAGGCACTTATGGAAGGGGAAAACATAACTAAAAAGATATGTGCATAAGAAACTTATAAGAAACTTTGAAACTTACTATAATATGTATAATACTATATAAATTATTGCAAACTCTATTAATAACAAGGATTTAAATGAAAGCCATTGACTAGGATGGTTAATACCTCTCCATCTAGCTAGGCAAGCTAGAAAGCATTATGTTGTTTTCAACCATGGATCAAATAAGGGCCACTCCACAAGCTATAAAACTTAGTATGGATACCTGGATTGGCCTTATTTGAATCCCACTTGAGTACTACATCTCTTTCTTTGAAGTCCCTTGCTATGGCTCTTTTTTTGAAATATTTTTTGACCTGAGCTTGATGTATCTCTAATGTATTCATTGTAAGGTCCCTAGTTTCTTCAAGATCCATGAGATCTACCATCCTCATGATCATATGTTTACTCTACATTATCTCAAGATGATGGGATAAATCTAAGGCAAGTATTTCAAGATAAATAGGCAATCTAGCTTCCCTCCCATATACAAGAACATATGGTGAATTTCCAATGACAATTTTAGGATTTACTCTATCATATCATAAGGCTATCCTTAGATTTGTATGCCATACTTTTTTATTCTCTTCTATGATCCTCTTTATAATCCTCATTAAGTTATTTAGTATGGAATCTACAAGTCCATTGCCTTGGGGGTAGTAATTTGAGGATGTACTAAGGTAGATGCCCAGCTGAATTGCCCATTTACTTATCTTCAAGCCAATAAATGTTAAGGTATTATCTGAAATTATTGTGGTTGGTACACTAAACTTGGTCACTATACTATCATAGAAGTCCATTATTTTTACTTCATTGGCTTATTTAAGGTCAACTACTTTCACCCACTTGGTGAAGTAGTTAGTAGTAATGAGTACCCATTTGTCTCCTTCACTAAAAAGTATATTGATCATTCATATGAATTCCAAATCCCACTGCATGAAGGGATTCTCCACCTAAAATGGGTCAAGGGGAGAGGATAAAAATATTTGTTTTCCTTTAAAAATAACACACTTTTAACATTTACTTACCCATGCATAGACATATTTGAAAAGGATGGTCCAGTAATAACCAAATCTCATCACCTTTTTTGTTGTAGTTCTTGAATAAAAATGGCCTCTTATAGGCCCATCATGAAAATTCTCCAAAATCCTTATTACTTGATCATCATCTATGCACCTTAGAAAAACTCCAATGAGGTCCCTTTTAAATAAGATTCCATCAAATAATGCATAAGGTATGGACTAAAGTCTTAGATACCTTCTCTTTTCTCTATCCATACCTTGAGGGTACTCACCTATCATCAAGAAATGCATCATTTCCCAAAGTCAGCTAATGTGAGGTAGAGGTGCATCTATTTGTAAGTGGTCTTATGTGACCAAGATGACTTATTTATATTTTTGAAGATCATCATCCATATTCTCAAATAATCCTTTGCCTCTTACCATCTAAGTGACCTTTATATCCATGTCATACTCCATTACCTTGTTAATCCAACCAACCCTCTTCTCATGAATGTCCTTATTAAGAAAGAAGTCCCTAACTCCAGGATGAGACACCATAAGATGAATTTCTCTATTTGAGATAATTGGTCTAAATTTTTTAAGGCTTCTTATAGTTGTAAGGAATTTCTTTTCTATTAAAGTATATCTTACATCATATCCTTAAATCCCTTGATTGAAAAATGTAATTGGTTACTCAAGTACTTCACCATTCTTCTACATCAGCATAGTTGATATATTATCAATATCAAAAAATGTGTATATTATGAAATCCTTTGAGAAATTAGGATTCATGAGTGAGGGTGCTTGGGAAGTAGATTACTTGATAGATCCAAATGTTGTTTTACCTTAATTTTACCAAGTGAACACTTGGTTCTTCTTCAACATGGTTGTGATAGGTTTGACAAAATTTTAAAAACTACGTATAAAAATTCTCATAATGTTTATTTTCCCAAATAAGCTATGGATTCATTTTTTGTGCTTGGGTAAGAATAAGGCTAACATAGCATTTATTGTATGAGGATCAATAATCAATCCATAATTTGAGATAATATGACACAAAAGTTTGCCTTCATAGATAATAACCACACACTTATTTAGATTCAAAGAGATACCATACTCTCTACATCTTTCAAATATTGATCTTCGATGATCTAAGTGGTCATTGGCTTTCTTGGAGAAAACTATGATGTCATCTAAGTAGACTAGTACCATTTGATTTAGTAGTTCTTAGAAATCTATGTCCTTATCTCTTTGAAAAGTTACCCCTACATTTGACAACCCAAAAGGTATCTTATGATAAGCATATGTTCCCTACTTGGTGGTAAAGGTAGTCTTGTATTGATCTTCTCCTCTTACTATCACTTGGTTGTATCCTAAAAATCAATATAAGAGAGAGAAATGTTCTAAACTAGTAACTATCTGAAGGAGTTGATCCATAGATGTTAAAGGGTAATGATATTTCAAAGAGACCCCATTCAAATCTATGAAGTCAACACAAAACTGTATCTCCCCATTCCCCTTACTCATAGGTACTAATTTAGCTACACATGAAGAGTGCTTGATGGAAAATATGATTTCGGAATCAATCAATTTAGTTAATTATTTCCTCATAATCTATTCAATTTTGGGGTTGATATGCCTTTGTTTCTACCTGATAGGATTATCATTAGCCTCTAATTATAAATAGTGCTAATCTATCTTACTATCAAAGCCTCTCAGATCACTATATTAAAAAGGAAAGATATCTAAATATTCATTACAAATCTCCATACAATCATTATTTTTAGCCCTAGTGTTTACCTTTATAATTTTTATAAGCTTATCTTTAAGGATAATAACTCTTATATAGTCCTCTTCATTATTTGATATCATTTCCTTGTCTTTCCTCATATGGTCCCCCTCATAGAAAATACATTCAAGGGTGACTAGCCCTTTAGGAATCTTTTTAAACCTCAGCTAAATAATCTAATCTTCATACTGATGTTGAACTTTGTCTTGGTTCATTGAGGAAACTCTACTTCTTGCTATAAGAAACAAGTAATCTGCTAGTCACTATTAAAAGCATGCTAATGAATTTCATTATCTATGATTGATGGTCTTATTACCATTTTAACATGTCACTATACTTTGGTCCTTTTCAATTATTTTTGGATATCAAACTGAGCTCCCATGGTTGCCAATATATCAGCATGCTAATTTTGGTTCCTTGGCACTGCTTGGATGTTAAAGACCTTAAAGTCCTCAAGAATTTCCCATACTCTATGCTTGTAATATATCATCAAGGGATTATTTATGATGTTTTTTCCTCTAACCTAATTCACTATCTACTCACTATCCCCATATACTTGTAATTTCTTGATTCTTATCTTACTAGCCCATTGAAGGTTATGGATAAGACCTTCATATTATGCTACATTATGAGTGTAACTAAATTGAAACCTATATGAAGATAAATAACTGTTATTTAATGGAGATACAAGCATTTCACCTATACCTATTCCATGTCTGATTCTTGAACCCTAAAATAATAACCTCCACAAACTTCTAGCATCTTCTTGTGGCATAGTTCGGGATGACGTGGATTCAGTTTCCTTATGAAAGTAGTAAACACCCATGTCCTTTTATTTAATACTTTATAGGGGTTAAATCTATTTATTGTCAATCCATAACTCATCCAAGAACATGTTAGGTATCTCTTAATTATGAGTGTTTATTTCTTAACCAATCATGAATTCATCCTTATCAAGGATGGTGCAATTGATGTTTATGTTATCTAGACCATAAGGATTAATGTGGAATTATGCAATGGGATTAGCTTTGATGTATACCTTGGTCCCATACTTTATATTGAAATCCATGTAGGAGTAGTCTACTACTAGATAACCTCTAATATTTGTTATCAAATCTCTAGATAAGCATATTTAAAAATGAGGAGGCACATCTAGAATCAACACATCTTGAACCACTGAGACATTAGGATAAGCATATAAGGTCAATTTGTAAACTATAATGATACCATATGGTTTGGTAGAAGATACATCAAGTTTTACAACTCCCTTATATTAGGACTCATATTTTAAACCAAGATGATCAAATATATATTTAGGCATCACTATCATACTTACCCGACTATCTACCAAGAAATCATGCACTTGAAAGTCACCAATGATCACAAAAATGTAAAAGGGAAGAGGATTGACTACCTTACATGATTTTTTCTCATCAAGTCCTTTAGTTTCATGTGTTAGGACTACATTCTCCTTGTATGGTGGATTATCTAAAATATTGATCTTTGATAATCCTTCTTGAAGGATATCTACTTGACCAGGCATAAAAAACATATCCCACATTGGCACACTCACATTTGATTTCTTCATTTGTTCAACAATGTTGATGGGAAAACTACCAACCTTTTCTTGTGCTTTAGGAGCCATAAATGTACCTTAAACTTGATAGTTTTGGGGTAGTAAGGCATTCCCTTGATTCTAATTCTTTGGAGCTATCAAAAAATTTGGAGTAATAGTAGGTTCTTTTTGATTTGATAGTAAAGGATTAATGGTAGGAAGCTCTTTGACTGCCACCTAGTTACCATCCATATTCCTTCTTTTGAACCTTGTATTAATAACCACTAGAATGTATGGTTGGCTTAAACTATCATACTAATTAGATACATAACAATTTTCTTGCTCATAGTTACCATCATAACACCCAAGTGGATTGGTATTCATTAGAACCTTGTCCCTATTAAGGTTCTTCTAGTTTAGTCCACATAGGCATTTCTGTAGTTTGATCTATAAGAGCTTGATTGCACCCATAGTTAGTAGCTTATTGCCATTTATTATTGAAATATTGGTTAAAGTTAGTGTTTGTGATAATGGATTGACCAAAAGATTGATTCCAAGGCATGTTACGCTCATCTTCTTAAGAAATGTTGTTTTGAATAAGGACTAGAGTGTTAGAGGTGCTTGTAACATTTGGATTTTAATTTCTTTGCCCAACATAGCTAGGCTTCCCTTTTCCTTGGTATTGACCTTGGAAGTTTCCTTGTTATTGGTCTTACCCTTGTAAATTTAATTTTTAGGGTGTCTTATTTGCTTGATAAGATTGCTATTGAGATTAATATGTAAATTGATAAGGTCTATTAAATTGGGTTTGCTACCTCAATATATTTACCAATTCATTTCCCAAGGATTGAAACATGATCTTAAGCTCTTAGAAATTCTTATGTTCTTAGGAATCACTAGATTGATTAGGAGAAACCATTTCTTACTTTGATGTTGGTATGGCATCAATTTTTGACATAAGAGGAATAATAGAAAGTGGAGGGATAGCAATAGGAGGTGGTTAAATCTTAGGAGACAAAGCCATTGGTGGTTTAGGTGTAATCTTGCCAACTTGAACTAGATATTTTTTGCTCGAATTGCCACCTTATAAGCATTTGGTAGTGTGTTTCCTCCCATATACTAGATAATGAATATAGTGTTACTATTTAGATATTTTTTGTAGTAAAGGAAACCAATGTTTGGAGTAGGCTTACAAAAAATTGGATTCTATCCCATGTTTTTTTAAATCTTATGTTGAAATCTTGTATAACATCAAGAGGAGCCCTCTTGATTTTGGTTAACTACTATGTAAGTCAAAAATGGTCACTTTTGTACTCAAATATTTTATACAATGCATCTCCTAACTGATCCCATGATGTGATGGAGTTATCATTAAGAATTCTATGCTACTCCAAGGATTTAACTTTGAAATATATGGCTAACAACCTAATAGCCACATTTTCCTAATTGGCATTATGAGTTTTGTAAAAATTGGCTACATCTATGAGGTGCTCATAAGGGGTTGTAGATTGGTCTCCTAGAGGACACTTTTAAGATCTATTACTAGAATATGGTCATATTTGGGGAGGTCTAAAGGACTTTGTACTTTAAAATCCACAAAAGGTAAAACTCTAGGGGCTGCCATGGATATGAAAGGATTTAACAAGAATCTTATTATAGAGGTAGGTTTGAAATTGGTATAGGAAAAAATTTACCATTATATGGATGTGTGTTATAAATTATTAACCTTTTAACTAAATTTAATGTAAATTATACAAATTTAAAAGGAATAGATCTATAAGCTAATCTTTTAGTCACCTTTACCATGAAAAAAAGTGGCTACTCTGATTACCAGATTGATTTATAGTCACCAATTACTATTGTATGAAAGTTATGACTAATTTGAATTAATCAAGACAACATCAAACTTGATCAAAATTTATTTTGAAACATTATCCCATTGGATATTCTAGAAATTGTTAAGACATGGAATTACACCTTTGTAGGTAAATTATTTAGGCTACCCCACTCCAAATCACAATATCCTAGGTTTTGGGTATCTTAGCATAGGTTTAAACCTCTGGAGAAGGCCAACTTCCTCTTCATGGATCACCTAAACTAATGCTATTATTAATAAAAGTGTTAAAAAGGGGGGAAATAGGGCTCCTAAGAAATTTAACAAGGTGATGTACCAAATTTAAATGAGACAATCATATGATTTAACCCACATTATATATCATAAGATATTATTAGATCATAAAATATCATAAGCTCGCTAATTGCATAAGTATTTCATGAACTAGGTTCACTAAGCAATTAATGAAGTAAAGAAGAATAATAGGACTCACACTAAGCATCCATGAATGGAAAGAAGAACATAAGTTTAGAAATAAAAATTAGCTTAAAACCACCTTAAAAGAGGCAAGTAGAAACACAATGGCCTAAGAAGAATCTCCTTCACAAGATCATCATGCACAAAATTAATAAAGCACTATTCGAAGGCAATAGATAGGTAAAAATTATCTTATTGCCTCAAGAGGTAGTTATTAAAATTTTTGACAGGGTTTAACCTTAGTAAAAAATGAGTATCTTGATCTTTAAAATTAGAGAGTCATTATGAGAATTTTAAAATATGAGATAGAGTTATAATGTGGAAGAAAATATAAGATATAGATAAGGGGATAAGAGAGAGAGAGATCACACCATTTGAGAACAATTAATGAGCTACCACTAATCTTTAATCAATGCTCAAATACATTTTATCCAATCAAGACCAATCCATCATAGACAAATTGACTTTGTTTCTCCCAATAGCTTTTATCTTTCTCATTAGTTGAGAAACATACTAGAAGACAAGGTCTTCTCAAGGATGATGAGTCATGATCTTACTATGAAGGTAAAAACCCTTAGAGACCTTAAAAATATATTAAATGACCCAAATTCCTTTTACAACCACCAAATCTCCATCTTGGGATTTTATACCATCTTCCACTTGACTTGATTATGAGAAAAAAATCCTCATATCTATGGATCTAATAGAGCCATGACTATGTCTATCATGAGTGGCTATA
>JARHVA010007607.1:250000-272500 GCA_037957365.1 Torreya grandis | reverse complement strand
CATGGATTAGGTGTTTGAAAAGGTGGTCAAGCTAGAGCAAAAAATAAAATCTCTTTCCCAAATCAGAGATAAGTTCAAAAAGAAGTTTTGTAGTTACAAACCAACTTTTGAAAAGAAGAACTAGAAACAAATGAGTGGAGAATCAAAGAGTTAGTTCAATAATTAGAACACCAAGTTTAACAATGGTTTAAATAATAGGAAACTTGGAAATGGTTTCAATGGTGGTTTTAATGCAAAACAATAGTTTGACAAGAAATGACTAGTTGGATGTTACTTCAAATGTGGAGGTGACCATTATCATTAATAATGTCATTAGGATAAGTCAAAGAATAAGGTATGTATATAAAATCATAAATGCATCATGTTTATAAATCAATCCTAAATCATAGAAGATATATCATACCATACACTTTTGATTGGGTATACATTAGATAATCAAGAGCATGACTAATATGGGTATCCACTAGACCCAATTAGGGGATATCATATCACAATACATAATGTTAGGTAGGGTTCCAAAGCATCTAATCAAGGACTATCACATAATAACCTTAACTAATCCCTATGTTTTCATATCTCACTAAACTAATAGCAAGTAAAGTAAAGTATGATTTAGTGTTTACCAAATCTTGTGGCACAAAGTGGGGGTTACAAATAATAAAAGTTAACATGCATAGAAGACATATAATCATACCAATGTATATAGAATCCTAATTCAGTTAATATAAGTATAAATGCATATATATCTATTCTCATAAAGGTGAAACAAAGTTAGGAATACTTACCTTTGAAGATGAACCTATTGAGCCCAAATCTCTCCCTTGGCCAAGGTGTTTAACAACAGGTTATTTTGGTATATAAGGATGACAAGGATAAATAGTCTATATGTTATATGACCTATAAATGCATCCAAAATACTTCTCCACAATGTAAGATTTGTATCTTTTAAAAAATTATGAAACCCTAAGCTTGTTTCCTAAGTAGAATGGTGGATAATCAGATGTGTAATGAATCTTGCTTCTTATTTTCTTCTTTAAATAATGGTGAAATGAACTTGTATATATAAT
Source organism: Torreya grandis (assembly GCA_037957365.1). Taxonomy (NCBI): domain Eukaryota; kingdom Viridiplantae; phylum Streptophyta; class Pinopsida; order Cupressales; family Taxaceae; genus Torreya; species Torreya grandis. The sequence goes on along the minus strand of JARHVA010007607.1, from coordinate 271,433 downwards.
AATATTTAACCTTAATATGCTTCAAAAGTTTTGATTGACAAGGTCAACCTAGTTGACCTAGCACAATTATGGACAGGATTTCACTAGGTCATAGTCTAGGTCGGCTAAGAGCCAACCTAGACCCTAAATGAATTTTACCAAAAACTATACAATGTCGATCTACTCAACCTAGTATAGTGAATAGTCAAAAGGGGGTTAAGGTTAAGAAAATGGGGACAAAAGGTAGGAAATTATTGAGTACTGTGAAATAGAGAATAACAAGCTTAGGGATAAGGTTTTCAAGAGATAAGTGTGTAGATAACAAGTTACAAAAGGGACAATAATCTTGTGAAGACCCAATGGTCTACTTAACCCTTTCTCAATGCACCCCTTAAGGCATGCACTTAGAGAGATTGAGACTCAATGAGTTCTTTCAAGTTAAATAACATCAATAAGTGATAAAATTTTGAAAATATTATGTGTATATAGAATGGGTCTTGTTATTGGACATTCTTTTGACTTTCAAAAAAATTATGGCCCTAGGGTAGATTGTTAGTGTTGGATTGAAGGCACAAATGTTCAAAAATGAACAAAGGTTGATCGAAGGTAATTTTTACATGATTTCCTATCTATTGGATGTATTCATTTGGATAGTCCATAGAGATCATATGGAACAATGGGATCCATGTGCATAATACTTGGGTAACAAAATATGTGAAGACTATTATATCTTATTTGTTTATAGATTAAGAAATTAAATTTTCGTAATTTGTGAGCAAGTTTGTCTTGAAGTATACTAGGCTATTTATGTCACTTAGATTCCTAGGATATTTGATAATTTTAGGAGTATCTCAAAAATGGGAGATTATTTATACTACCCAAACTATATCATAATAAAAATGATAAAAATAGAGTAACATATTAATTTTTGTTTCACCACTTCCAAGGTAAGGTCATAGAATAATAAATTACCCACTATTTATATAACAATAAATATGATTAACTTAGCCTCAAACACCATGCATATTACCAACACAACTCTCCGCTCAAACATTATGTAACTTTAATTTTTAGAGAGGGGACACCTCAAACAAGTGGGGGAGGTCAAGATCCATTACAATTTAAAGGTGTCCCAATTTATAAAATGGGATTATAAGGGAAAGGTTAAGAATTATATTTAGCTCTTTAGTGAAATAAAAGGGGTGACCATTATGTACAACAAATAAACAATGTGAACATGATGGCATCTTTTTGAATTGTTTATATGATTCTAAAGTTTGGATTCACATTAGAGATAATTAATGTCAATTATCATTACCAATGCCATCCAATATGAATCATATATCACAAAGGAATTGGCTCAAGAAAGGGTAAAAGAAGAAAACAAGGCTTGGAGTCATCACTGGCTTCAATCACAATCTCAAAACCCAAAAAAGTATGACCGACCTCCCTCTCCCATAGAATAATAAACCAATCTATCAAAGGGAGATCCTAGTAGCTGAAGGGAGGATAATATCCATATTATGAAGGAGATTATTATATGCTTCCATGGTCCTAATCTATCCCTCACCCATATAATCACCACTAAAATTTGTACAACCACTATAGTTATGAGTATTTCACCTCCTCCATATGGAAAAAAGTACATTCTCTTTGATACCTCTAGATATACTTATTTTAGTTACACAAGTAAGTCTATATATATATATATATATAGATATATATATATATATATATATATATATATATATATATATATTAAATTTCATATCTTCCCTCTATTTCTCCTTCCGCTCAATAAATTTAATTAAGTTCATCCTCATCCATCACCACATGTGAGAGGATATCCTTAGAGAATTACTTGTTATACCAATCTCATCTCCATCTAATCCTACCTCCACAACTATTATTCCAATTTTGTAATGCCCCATTTTTCATAGTTATTATCTTTGACAAGATGACTATGAAATTAGGACTTATATATTATGACTATTTAATTATGTCTTTAAGTCACATCTAGCTGAGTTGTGTAAATATTTATAAAGGCTTTTCATGTGTTGGGAACCATGAGAAATACCTATTATAAATAATGTTCTAGATTACATAGTTATGAAAGTATGATGCTTACATTTCATTTATGTAATGTTACTTTATGAAATTCAATTATGTATATGAGATATATTGACTAAAATAATGTTCAAATCATTTATCATAAGCTTATGATCTAGTAATTAATGTGTATATGGAGATGGGTACCTGACTACATGAATGATTTTAACCCTTGGTATGTTGTTTACCTTTAATTTATTGAGTTACCTATTATATTAAATTGTGTATCTTTGTTTATTGGGTTACAGGAATTTTTTGTGTGCATTGAGTGTGCAAGAATAGTTTAATGGTTAATGAAGCAAAGAGACCACTCAAATCATGGTTATATCATTAATTATTTTAACCCTTAAGCCCTTCTAAAACTCATGATAATTAATTAGTTGACTAGTCTACCACATTTTTTGACATAGAATTTTATTAGGTAAGCATCCTTTAAGCCTGATTAGTGAAACTTGTTATCTCCTATCCTTTAGATCCTAGAACCAACATCTACACTATATATTAGTTGAATAATGAATTTTCCATTTATTGAATTATTCAAGATCAAGTGGGAAAAAAGGTAATTGACTCTAGGAAGTAACCATAGAGTCCTTCAAGATATGTCATGTGCCTTGATTGAACATGGAAAAGAACATCCCTTAATAAATAATGGGTTGGTAAGCAATTGGTTGATGGATGATTATAGATTAAATATATATAAGAGTTTAACTCCTCTAGTTTAATATTTTTCTTTTCCAATTTAAAATAATCTAGACGGAGCATAATATAATGAAAAATAAGGACAACTGGTGAGGAGAGTCGAGTCTAGACAACTAGAGGATACTACCCAAGCAACCTTAAACTTGATAGATGGGATTTATTTTAACCTATGTTTTCATTTGTTTCATTAGAATATAAATGATTGTAATTACTTTTTTTAATCTTTTTTAAAGGATAATAATATAACTTGGTTTATTATACCTATCTTATTGTCTTTCCATGGTTATGCACTAGTAGCCATGTAGTTATATGCCTATTTGAAGGCTTTAGAGTGGTTGTGTTTCTCCTTGCTTTACTTGGATGTTTTAGCTTCTTGTTTAAGTGTATAAATGTTGTTGTGACATAATATAGTTTTTTTATAAGAGAAACATGTTCATGTTTGAATATGAGTAATCCCTCCCATGTTATGCATGGTGGTAGACTAATTGTCCCTCCTATGAACATCATGGTGGTAGATTGTAGGCCCTCTTGTGTTGTGGCAAAATGGTAGATTACCTGAACCTCATATGAATATAGGATGAGAGAATTTGAGTGAGGTACCCTCTTTTTATCCAATCAAAAAATGAGCCTTATTTATGCTATGAAAGTTTTCCTATTCATTTTTTTTACTTTAAATTCTTAGCTTCATTAGATGTTTATTGAATGCTTATTTGATTTCAATTTAAAACCAAGAGTCCCTTTGGGTAATAAAAAATTATAGGTGGTGCATGGTCTCTCCCTTGTGTTAATATACCCTTGGTTATATATCCACCCTTGCTCTTACCAAGTGATATAAACATGCTCAGAGTTGGGAGTCTTAAAGATCAGGGGTAACTAGAGTAGCAACTTAATGATGAAAAAAGGTTAGGAGGTGAACCTTCCTTATTATGTCTAACATATTCTTGGGAGAAGACAAGGATCACCATTAAATATTTACTGCTCCTCCATTATTTAATCATACCAAGAGATGTACCTCCTACTATGCAAATAATTAGATTAAATATTATGTACTATTAATGTTATTAAGAAACAAACCTACTTAGATTAATTATATGAAAGATAAATGTTTTATAATGACCCTATTATGGGTAAATAATTATATTATATTTATGATGAATCTCCTTGTAAAACTAAGATGAGATTAATTAAGGATGTTTGGTTTATATGACCTTGGGAAGGATCTTATATGTATAAAAGATTGTTTAGTATTTTGGATTCCTTTAATTAAATCAACTGATTGATTTCATTTCTTAAATATTTGTCATTAGTGGCTTATATTTTAAGTATTGTGTCTCCCCTCGTAATATGAATTTATAGTGAAACAATGGATTAAGCTTGTACAAATATAAGTGGAACTCAAATAAATAGTTGTGACATTTTTTATTAATAATAATAATATCGCTAGGCTATTTATATCCAAATGGTGATATTATTTGTAGTAAAACAAGATTCCTTATGAAAAGTCCCTTTGGTCTTAGTAGATGAGTAAAAAACTACTATAAACATTCCCTATAATGAGACATTTAATAAATGAAGAGTTTAATAAATCTTAGTTATTCTATAATAACTATAACAAGGAATCAACCTTAGGTTTGATTGGTGTTTCTACACTTTAATAAATGCATTGTTAGACCTCATAACCTTAATGGAATAAATGGACATGTGTTAATGTGTTAATAATAATCTTCCTTTGGTTCATAGCAGTGAGTAGTTCCTTAAGTGATGATGGCTAGAGTAAATTTCCTTGAGATTGTTTGACAGTCAAGTAAACTAATGAAAATATTATTTTAGTGTCAAGTCATATCGATCTAAGTGAATTAAAGATTTTTTGGCATAATAGATATCATTCAAGGAAGGAAGATTCTATCTAGATTAAGCAATCAATAGTATCCCATTCAGGGATTTCCTTCACCTTGGCCAATTATTAATCTCATTTTTGAGTTTAATATAAGCTTATTCCTTAGTCAAATCATGAATTTGACTACACCTAGTTTATCCTTTATCTCAGTCATAAAATTTTGGAAAAATACCTTGCATAATATTTTTTCCTTAGTTGATCAAAGAGTTTTCTTACACCACATTTTACCTTAGCCATTCATTAAGTTATATTACATAGTGACCTACCTTATAGGATTTTAAGTTAGAACATTATGAGGCCTTTTTACCTTAGACAATTACCCACTTTATCCTTTATATTTCAAATTTATACATAGTATATTTTAAAATATTTTATGAAGTTAAAAATAATCCATGTGTTTTCATCCTACAAATCTAGGAGTAACATCACCTTGGTCTACTTTATGGTTAGTGCTGAGGTAGAAAGCTAGCAAGATGTTTACATGTGGCATCATCTTGATGACATGTGATCCCAAAGATGACCGTGTTAGGATGTTTTCCTCTAGGATAGTAGGTTAGTAGGATGTGTCTGCATGGTATCATCCTAGTGATAAATGATCTCAGAGGTGACCATAAAAGGATTTTGCCTTTAATATAGTGGGATAATGGGATGTTTCTATGTGAAATCATCTTGATGGTCCATAGTCTTGTTGAAGTTTATACAAATGGAAAAGCCTTTAGATATGAGAGCTAAAGGATGTTTCCACATGACATCATCTTAATGATCTATAGTCTCAAAGATATAGGTACAATGATAAAGTCTATCAGATCAATAGGTAAGTGAGAGGACACCATGTGTTTAGATAGGTCCTTAGGAACTCAAATAGAATATATCACATCCTTGAAGCATCTTAAATCCATCATGTGGATAGTTGTTTTGATTCCATAAACATATTAATATTTAATTTAATATAGTGAATAGGTTTTGAAGTGCTTGGCTGAATGATTACATATTTTAACCTATTAATCGATGACATGTTTCTGATGATATAATGATGGCATTGTCAAGAATTTATAGACATAAATATAGGATTGACATGAATTTTGGTATCTACTCATGCTTTACATTTATCTTTTCTTGTTTTAGATTATATTATACTTATTTTTTGTGGCAAAAATGGGCATGACAACTTCACATCCCTTTACCATTAATTATGTTAGAAGTTGTTACTAATGTGGCTCCTTCATTGGTTTCATCTTCCCCAACACTCCTATTCCCACCACATTAAATTATTAAAGTAAATATAGAATATTTCTATCCTCCTTTAAAATAAAACAAGTGGATAAAAGGCCATCATTAGGTCTTAATATCATAGGAGGATCTCTAAAGGAGGAAGTAGAAGAGAAAGTGAAGGAACATGTAATATCATTGGTTGATTACCGCATGGATGATGAAGAAGAAAATGCATAAATAATGAAGGTATGAAATTAGGAGTTAAGTGAATATAGAGCCCAAGATAAAATAGAAGAAGAGATAGAGCTATAAAGAGACAAATCAATAACCATGGGAAGACTCAGTTAAGAAGAAATTCAAGCTAGGGTATTAGAATAGAGGATCCTTACAGAGGAAGAAAGACAAAAAATTAACATGGTAGTTTCTTCTCTTTATTTTTCCATTATTATTATAGATTCTCAATCTATAAATTTTCCATTGACTATTCCTAGGCCACCATTTTCCATTTCCATTAATTCTTTTATTATTTCAACATCAACCCAAATAATGTCTCTTAAGAAGAGAGTTCATTTTGAAGATTTCTCTAAGACCACTAGTCCCTCCAAAATCTTTAGTTCAATTAGACATACCATTTCCACAATATTCAACCATACAATTAGCCACAATGATAGTTTTAAAAATGCCTAGCCTAATAAAGCATGTGGTAGAGATCACACCTCAAAGGGAAATATCAGGTTGGAAAAAGATTATTCAACTTCCACTCCAATTTCCCATTCAAATAAGTGTTTTAATTTCATTTCTAGTAATAACCCAACCTCCAATAATTACGCCACCTCCTACCTTTGATCCAATATGAAGAACATGGGGAACTCATTATTCTTGAATGGGTTAAATAGATATAAATCTAGACAGATGACATGTATAATTTGGTTTTTATAGAGTTTCCTAAAATTTACACCTATTTTTATAAACAAAGTGGCATAATTCAAAGGGTGATAAAGTAGAAAGTGGTGAACAAAAAATTTAGGTAGGAGATAGTGATGGAATAAAGGCAAAACATATTTCTCTTGGCCAAATGAACCAAAACAAATCCAAGTGATCCTACATAATATATAGTGAATTTATACTCTTTTATGGATTTAGTTAGGGAGGCCATGAAATAAATTTACAAGAGATAATAATAATCTAGTAAAAGATACTATAGAGACAAATCATTCATGCCCCCAATGATAATGTGGACAATGTCTAGAATGCAACCACAAAATTGTATAACATTTTGAATTATATTTGATCTTCTAGAGGATAATCTCAACATAAGAGGGTGAAAGTGATGAAACTACAGTTCTAATTAAAATAGTTTGAAAAAAGGCGTAATTTCTTATTTTAGTGTGCAATAAATATTGCATTCAATCATATAAACCTAATTTCTACCTAAGATGTTGCAAGGGCTTTATGTTATAATTACAAATATGGATGGTGCATTTAATTGAAATACAGAAATCAAACTCTTAACATGAATGTTTTAAATCTAATAAAATTAGGCCTTGAAGATTCCTAAATATATGAGGGTCATAGTTGTGACAACCTCTATTGGGCAACTAGTAAATGGGCACAATTTTAAAACACTTCATAAAGCCACTATAGACAAATTTAAGAAATAAATTAAACAAACCATTTATAAAGTCAATGATGTGATTCTGTAGATAATATATTTTTCCAAGGATAGAGTAACTAAGGTTTAAGCCCTTATATTAGAATCTAATAGCTCAGAAGTAGAGCATACAATGTTGATGACTAAAGACATTAAAAAATGTAAGCCTTCCATGTTCAATTTTGATATTATCAATAAAGAGTTTGAATTTTTACACAAGTTATTTTATAAAATTAAATCCATAGGGGGAGTTTTTGGGTTATTTTCAATCACACAATCAACTTCAAGTTTCCACGCCATTACAAAGTCCATAATTTTATGAATATGCAGTAATTTATACTATAACAAGGCCAATTTTGATTCATCATGGGGTGAAAATTGATACTTCAATTTCTATAGCTATCATGCATCATTTCCCTTTTCTAGTGGTTACACATCATCACCCCCTTAAGCATGTCTATGTATTTGCATGTTCTAAATTAGGTTGGATTTGGTAGTTCTAAATTTATTGGCATATATGTATTATATTATAGTTGAGGAATATTATCAATGTATACACTTTCATACATGCATGATATGCATGATTTTGACACATAGTTATATAGTTGGAGATGTAGATGTAAACTTTACATGGAGGATAAGGAATGCCCTTACCAATCCTATATATATTTATATCCTCCCAACCCCAAAGAGAGGAAAATTTTGGCTATTAAGATTAAAAATAAATTATGAGGATATTTTTTTAATTGGTCTTGATGTGCAAATCTTGTTCTTCTCCAAATTTGTGAGTTTATTAAGAATTCTTATCAATTAGGTATCTTATTATTTTGGTTGTGCAAAAATATTATTTTGATACAATTATTCTTATTGTAAAGTATATAATTTGAACGCTTTTATGTAATAATAATAATAATAATAATAATAATAATAATAATAATAATAATAATATCCCTTTGTATATGTTCTATTATAATCTAAAAAATGTAAAATACATTGATTATCTTTAATAAAGTTCATTATATTATTTTTCCTTAAATTATTAACTCTATTTTAATGTTTGTATGATAACATTAACTTGCATCAAGGATTAGTTTATAATTAGTTATCCAATCCCTGGTTCAAGATATAGATGATAAGGGTTTCATCATGTTTGATGCACATACCTTATTTCCTATGATGGCTTTCTTTCTTTTTGATTTTATTTTCATATTACCAAAATTAGTTAGAATCATCATCAATCCATCCATCTCATGTAGATCTAGACCCATGTCATATGTGAATTATCTAAGATAAACAACTTCTCCTTCACTAATATTCCACCAATAATTTTTTTTAAAACCCAATACCTATAACTCATGCATTAGAGTGAGTCTTTCTTCATTTATCCTAAAATTTTAGAGGCTACCTCTTAAGATTCCCTATTTCACATAATACCCACATCAACATTTTCAATTTTTTTTGAATTCATTACCTATTGGCTTATGGTGATAATATGACTAGTCTTTATTAGATGGACCTTCATCCATCAAATACCATTAATGAGTTATCATTTTTGAACTATAAATTATATAATTTTCAACCCATGGCCATTCTATGTATATAAATGATGTTTGCATGGTTAAATTAAGGTTTGGGTCAATGACATTTGTTTAAAAATTAATTTGAGTTTATTTTTTCATTATTTGATTGTGAGTGAGATGTGTGTGAGCTTAGAAGGAACCTTAACTATCATTAATAAGTTTTTGGACCTTTGGTAGTTGTGATATCTTTGATGAATTATCTAGGACTATTAAGGTGGTTACTATAGTGAAAAACCTTTTTTTTTGCTGTAATAAATGGGAAGTGTGGGGAAAGAAGGATATATTACATCCATTTTTCTTCACCATGACCCAAGATATTTTTATTTAGATATAGAATTTAAATAGGTATTATGTTATATTTTTCATAAGAGAGAGGTAAACAAATAGTGTGAGAAAGCATGGGAAAAATAAGGAAAACTCTCATGTGGAAGAATGAGGAATAACTAGAGTGTAATAATTGATTCAAGTAATTAATGTCATAAACACTTAGGTTTTTTGTGAAATTACTTTATGCCTATTGTTTTTATTTATTGGACTCATTTCCATGAACTTAAAAGGTAAGATCCACCATCCAACTAGTGGGTGGGGTGGATAGGGCCAATAATGGGGGTGTCATAGGATGGTTGTGTACGATTTTGACACTCTACATGTTATTTCTTTCACCTATTCATTGCCTTAGTAAAAATATTCTGATATGGAATAATGTTGGAAGGACACGTTGTAGTTGACTTCATTTATATCATACCCAGCTATGATCTTTTACTTGAATTTCATCTTTGGATACATTTATTGTATATCACACAATTAATATATTTGATATTTGTTTATAAAATGTTATATGGTTCAAGCTTATACCCTTGAATCCATACTTGATTGTGTAAGTCTTTAAATGATAATTCCATAAGAATTTAAGGGATTATGTAAAATTAATGGGTTGTGTATTCATTTTTATAATTATTAAACATCATTTATCCTATAATCACTTATATGTAAGGGTTATGGACAACTTATTTTATTGGTTGAATATTGATAAGAGTCATTAAACTAGTTTATTATACATTTTTATAAAGAGCTAGATTGATATTTGAATAGGCATAAATGAGTATTTAGATTATTTCATTTGGTAATTATGGAATCAATGTATAATTGGAAAGGTTTTTTCATAATTGAACTTTGACTACATGTCAGTAATTAATTCAAAAAGATACAGATATAATGTAGCTTGAGACAAGGCATTCAATCCATTTACATTTAGTTTGTTGCATGAATAATTTATTAGTTAATGTCCTCACTATCTTTGTTGAAACCATTTTGTATTTTGGTGAGTTTATATTATCCCTATTAAAGCTTTTGGATCATGTTCATTCTATTATAATTGTTTGGGGAATTTGTTTATTTTATGTTACAATTACTTTGAATTAAGTTTGGGTACATGGAATTTTTGTTGTCTGAGTTGAAGCATATTTTAAGTTGGGATTTATATTTTTAGAATGCATAAAGGATATGATGAATGTATTATTTTGTATTTATTTGGTCTTTATGATTGATTATAAATTTGTCATGATATGCTCAACTTGTGTCTTTGTTTATAGTTGACTGGTGTGATAAATTGTTGGGAAAGTATATAATAATGCTAGTAACATGGATTTTAATATTTGGTAATGATTTTTCATTGGAATCATGTTTGAAAATATGATTATCTAATCCCTTTTAGTTATCAAATTTAGATTTTAGGATGTCTAATATGTCATTACGAAAAATTGGTAGATTTTTTTGATTGATTGTAATTTCATTTAGATGATATTCTTGTGACCCATTTCAAAGGGAAACTATAGTTATTTTAATATTTTACTTGGGTTGATATGAAAGGGTTTGTTTATTTGATTGAATTTTGTGTTGATATGTTATAATTGATATCAAAGGGTTTGTTATTCAATAAATAATATAGTCATTGATGTCAAGGAATTTCTACTGATAAGAGTCTATAGTTTCTATAGAGTCTATAGTTATTGATTGAGTCTATATCTTTCCATGAAAGTTATTTTTTGTGAAATAAAAAATTATCCAAGAGACTTGGTATTTATGTTTTACATCATATGGAGATAACGAAATAGACTGTAGAATTAATTTAGACTAAAAACCAATAAATAAGTTGTTCCTTTTGAAGGAAGGTGGTCTAAATATTATGGAGAATCAGATCATGTTCAGAGCTATTGGGAAAACAACTAAAAACTATATCAGGTTTACTAAAAACTTTGTTAGGCACGTTATGAACTGAATTTGGCATGCTATGAAGTAAATCAAGTTTGGTATAAATTACATTAGGTTTACTATGGACTACATCAAGGGTGATATGGGTTACATTAGAGATACTAAAAACTACATAAAGACTACTATAGACTTCAAAATAATTGTTATGGACTTGTTTTGAAGTATTTTCAAATGTATTCTAATGATTTCTTAGTTTATTCTAGCTTCAATTCACTTAGGCCAATCCATGTGAGTGATATTTCATATAAGCTAATGTGAATTATTTTTTCAAAAGTGAAAAAATAATTATATAACTGATTATAGATTTTTGTTTGGTCAAATTTCAAGAGGTTATTGATCATCATCTTGTATATAATCAAGATCAAATTATCTTTTCAAAATATGAATAAAGAAGGATGATAACATAAATTCGCTAAGGAGCACAATAGAGGTTTATTGAAGAATAGATGGATAGAGAGGAATGAGTATGAAATTATCAAATGATTCATATGAAGATGAACCCTAGTGTATAAAAAATTATATATAAAAAAGGATGAGTAGAGAAGGTAGAGAGGATAGAGTTTTTTCAAATTAAGAGCATAAAAATAATAGAATAAATATGAGAGTGATAAGAAAAAAATAATAGAATGATTCTAAAATCGATAAGTAGATAAAGTAAAATTTTCCCACAAATTTTTAATACAAGCAAATTAGAAATTTGGATGCTATGAAGAAACAAGTTTGGTGCTTGGCAAAGGGGGTAGAATCCTCCTATAGATTGGTATCTAGAAATCAAATAGTTGGTGCTTCCTATCAAGTTGGTGCTTGAATATTTGAGGTTGGTACCTCAAGTTGAGTTATTGATCAACAATATTTTTGAATCATTGCATATATAATTTAGGACATGTATTCTATGTAGTGATCAATGTGGTTTTTCTTCCCTTTAAAGGTTTCGCACATATATCATGTGTTATATATTTATGTTCTTTGCTATGGTTTGATTGCTTGATTGATTTGTCATTGATGCTTGACTAATGTACTAAAAAGTTTTAATAACATTTTAAGATCTCATTGATTCAAATCCCCCCTCGTAGTGGTTTTGCTTCAAAAATTTGGTATTAGAGTAGGTACTTCAAGTTTAGGATTGACAACTAGAAGATATGTCCAAAGAATCATAATGTCTAGTCATAAAGTATAAGAAGGGTTTTTTAAAAATAAGGCTCCTTTATTAATTGCAACCAATTATGCCTTTTTGAGTATTAGTATGAAGAATTATTTGATGTATTTTGGGTTTGAAATTTGGTACTCAGTTGTACATTAGTATACTATCCCTCAAACTCCTCCAACTGATGTTGTAGAAAAGAAAGGAAGTGAGAATAATTCAAAGTCTATGAATGCTATATTATTTGTATTTTTGGAGTCTATGTTTTTTAAGTTTATGCAATGTGTTTTAGCTAAATAAATTTGGGACAAGTTAAAAATCATCTATTAAGGTGACACCAGGGTAAAATTATCAAAGATTTAGACCTATAGAAGAAAGTCTGAAGGTTTAAAGATGAAGGAAGAAGAGAATATTTCAAAATTCCTTCTTAGAGTTGATGAAGTACTCAACATAATAAGATGTCTTAGACAAAAGGTTAATGACTGTATTGTTTTTCAAAAGGTTCTAAGATCCTTGACTCCAAGATTTGACTAAAATGTGTTAGTAGTTGAAGAAGTAAAAGACATAGAAAAGTTAAAAATTGATGAGCTTCATGGAATACTTACTGCCTATGAGATAAGGAATGATGATGGACGATCTTTCAAAAGGGAATCAACCTTAAAGGTTAAAAATAAAATGCAAATAAAAAATGTTGAAATTTATAGTGACACTGATGTTGATGAAGACAAAGCTAAAACCTTATTTTTGAGGAAAATAAGAAGAGGTTTAGGTAGGTATAAAGTTAATATACCATTCAAATGTTTCAATTCTAGTAGAATTGGTCATTTTGATACCAAGTGTCCTAAAAAAAAAAAACATAATCATGATGAAGAACATGGTGAAGATAATAAGAAGTTTAAAAAGTATGATAAGAACAATAAAAATTTATTCAATAATAAAAAGAGTCTATATTCTAAAGAAGATGACATATCTTTTGAATTCAATGATAAAGATATTGCAAATAATGATGACTATAGTTCTGACCATATAAGTGATGAAACTTTGTTCATGGCCATTGAAGTTGAATGTGATGATAGTTAAAAAGAATAAATCTTCATGGATCATCAAGAAGTAGATGAAGAATAATATAAATTTGATCTTTAAGTATAGCTTATTAGTGTTTTGGATGAATTGAAGAGTCAAAAAGAAAAATAAAAATTAGAAGTCTCTAGTCAAAAGTAATGAAGACCATGTGTGTGTGTGTGTGTGTGTGTGTGTGTGTGTGTGTGTGTATACATACATACATACATACATACATATATATATATATATATATATATATATATATATATATATATGTATATACATACATACACACGTATATATATATATACATACATAGATATATGTATATATATGTATCTATATATATATATATACATATATGTATACATATACATATATACATATATATACATATGTATGTATGTATATATATATATATATACATATATACATATATATATATATATATATACATATATACATATATCTATATGTATACATATATACATATATATATATATATATACATACATACATACATATATATATATGTATATATATACATATATGTATATATATACATATATATATGTGTATATATATATATATTGGAAAATAAGATAACTAAGAGTTCCAAGGAAGTTGAAGAAGTCATAAACAACCTCAATAATTACTTATAAGAATAAAAAAAAAGTCTAAAGTCCAAGGAAAGAGAGTGTAATGAGTAAGAATCTGATATAGATTCATTGAAGTTAGAGTTGGAAAATTTTATAATCAAATTTAAAAAAAAATTCAAAATTTTGAAAAGAGCAAGGAAATTCTTAATGACATATTGAACAGTCAAAGGTCACCTCTCATCAAAATAGGCCTTGGATATATATATTACCAAAAGAGTAGAAAGGAAAACTAGAATATCAGTAAGCCAAAAACATATGCTGATGTTTTAAAAAAATCTATGATTTTGAATGACATTCAAAGTTTAGGACAATTCAAGAAGATTTTAACTCCTCTTAAAGATAACAAAAGTGTCAATAAGGATTTCACATATATTAGAAAACACATATCCTTCTTGATATCATTCAAAACATACAAATTATTTGTAGTCTTATTATCATCTTCTACCAATCTTCCTAAAATTTCTTTTCTTATTTCACATCCCTTAACATGAAAAATCAAAGTATGTCCTTGATTGCATATTTGACTAACACTTAACAAATTATGCTCCAGTCCTTTTACATATAACACATTATTTTTTTTAGTTTTCCCATTATAAATACTTAGTATTCCCTTTCCAACAGTATTATCTATTGTATTATCCTGAAAATTGACTATACCTTCGTTAGTCTTCTTTAAAAATAAAAATTTATTCTTGTCACCTGTCATATGTCTTAAATAACCACTATAAATGTACCATTTCAAACTCTCATATTGAGTGTGAAAATTAGTTTGTGATAACATGCACTCTTCTTCATTTGGACCATCATTTTATTGTTCATTTTTATATTTTCAAAGGTTTTGACTCATCAATTTAAACATACACCTTCCTATTCTAACTAGGGTTTTTTGCGTAGCCAAATCTAAATAATCTTGTAATATGTATCATTATATTACAGTTGTAACAAATCACATTGTTTATATTGATATTTAACCCTAGGACAAATGAATTTGAGAATAATTTTAGAAATCCATGACTCTTTATATCACTTCTCTATGCATAATATTTTTTATCATTTGATTTATAATCTACAACTCTATCTCCAAACTGATTAAAAGAAAAATAGTAGCTATAGAAGGATTTCATGTACCTTATTTCAATGAGATTATTGATAGGAAATGATCTCATAATATTTTTTAAAGGCATATTGACACTTTTGTTATCTTTAAAAGGAGCGAAAATCTTCTTGACTTGTCCTAAACTTTGAATGTCATTCAAAATATTATATTTTTTTTAAAACATCAGCATATGTTTTTGGCTTACTGATATTCTACTCTTCCTTTCTACTCCTTTGGTAATATATATATCCAAGGCCTATTTTGATGAGAGGTGACCTTTGACTATTCAATATGTCATTGAGAATTTCCTTGCTCTTTTTAAAATTTTAAATTTTTTTAAAATTTGATTATAAACTTTTCCAACTCTAACTTCAATGAATGTATATCAGATTTTTACTCATTACACTCTCTTTCCTTAGACTTTAGACTTGTTTTTTCTTCTTATAACTAAGTATTGAGGTTGTTTATGACTTCCTCAACTTCCTTGAAACTCTTAGTTATCCTATTTACACACACACACACACACACACACACACACACACACACACACACACACACACACACACACACACACACACACACACACACACACACAAACAAACAAACAAAATATATTTATTAAGATAGGGAATTCATGTTTATTAACTAATATCTTATGTCTCATTAGGTCTGTGAACACTTTGAAGGACCTTTGATAATGAATGTTTTATGTTTGAGCTTCACTTATCACAAATAAATTAATGGACTCATTGGCCCATGGTGATATATAAAAATATTTGTATTACTTTAATAGGTCTTGACATAGATATTAAACATTTTAACATGGATAATAGTGAAAAATAATTATGAAAATAATAAATTAATGTTTCAATTGACCATCATAAAATTTGGTCTAAAATACTAATTTTTTTTGAAGATATTGGCATATTTTTAGAATAAAATGGAATTAATAAGAACTCATTTCACACTCCATATATATATAATTGTATTGAATTAAATTAAGTGAATTGGAAGTGGTAAAGTCACATTGGTATTAGTGAATCCTATAAAACAAATGATCAAGGTTTTTTTTGCTAGTGGGTTATTTAAATTTTTTATTTATTGGACTTGTCAAATTCATTACACTAATATGCAATTAAATTTGATCTCAGTTTTAGAGAATGCAATATTCAAGTATACCTTTTTTAAATGGTAAATTATGTTTAAGGTTATTTTTCCCTAAATTGTGTCAAAGTGTTGTTTAATCCTTTCATGTTCATCATTTATAGACTTTGTGTTTTTATTTGTCTAGGTTTCATTTAAGTTTTGATTATCTTGATTGTATGGATCAAAACTACATCTATGTATTAAGGTAGTTTATGCATTAGAGCCTAATCACTGATAAGTTGAATAAATTGTACTTTTGAAAGGAGATTCACCTTAAATAATAGTTAATTATTATCAAATTATAGATCTAATGCAAAAATGTTTTTAGATATGAATTATGAAGATATTATTTTCTACCTCTTAATGTGTTATTGTTTTTTTGGAATTTTATTTTTTGTGAATAAATCTTTCCCTATATAAATTAAAAATTACCTTCCTATCCTTAAAGGAATAAATCTTTAATTATATTTTTACTTTAATTTGAAAACTTATGGACAACCACTTTTTGTTTAATTAATTTTTAAAATTTTATATTTATTTAATTGACTAAGTATAGAAGAGTGGACCCTAACCATGTGTTGTTATTATAATAATTTTTATTGATCCTTTTTTAATTTCTTTTTTATATTTTCTTGAGTCCTTTAAATCTCCATTTAAATCAATTAAAATAAATGATCATTGTTACATGAATCCATTTATGTTATATAATTTATTAACTTTAAGTTAAGTTATATTTTAGTTATAACTTAACTCAACTAGATTGAAAACATTAAAAATGATTCATAGGTGTAATTATAAGGACATATCACATACATCCACTAAGAGCCCAAGTTTTTGATTTCATATCATTTTAATAAAAATGAAAATAATTATTTAATGTTGGTTTTTAGGTTTCAATGATGACCAAAGAACACATTCTATAGTGGTCAATTTCATGGAAAATATGCAAGTATATCCAATAGTTATCTTTAGTTTGATCTAATTACTTGTTGGATGTCTTAAGTCTAATCTATTATTCATGTAGGGTACTACATAGCCACATGTTATTAATAGTTTTGCCTCTTCAAAAGATTATAAATAATATGTGAAAACTTTGAATGGAAAATTCCTTACCTTTCAATTTTTAACTATTTTTTTGGTTAGAATAATGTCTAGATCATAATTCAATATTTAATATTTTTTCTCTTTTTTGTGATTTCAATGATTAATACAAATATTTTCTTATAGATGTTTATCTTAATTAATTGTGATATTATTTTTTCAAATTTGTATCCTTTATAATATTTATCTTATACCAATTTTATTAATCCTATAATCTATCAAACACAATTTGTTGTAATAATTTATACTTGATATATTAAAGTTGTGTAACAATGACATAATATTTAAAGATGGAAGGATGTGGGTCTACAACATATAATACTTGAGTATGTTATTGAGAGTGAGGATGAAATTGAAGTTATAAATATGGTCCAAAAAATATTTATGGAAATATCCTCTTCCAAGGAGGCCAAGGCCAAGGATTATGAAAAGAACACTATATGTACACTTATTGAGGGTTTGTTGGCTTGGAATATATTAGAGCCTAATTTAAAAGGTGAATGATTTTAACCTAGGGTTATATTATTGACTAATAATTCAAGTGAAGCTCTTGTTCTCTCTATTCCTATCTTGTCTGATTCAGGAGGAGGAGAATGAATGATGATGAATTAAAAAAGGAAATCTAAAAGAAAGGAGTTATAACCACTGAATATGTCTCTAAGATCAGAAAAGGCAAATGGTTTTGAAAGGTATTAATCATTTCTTAGTTTGTTACCATTAAATATTATTATTATTTTTGGCTTTTGTTGTTGTATTAGTTTATATTTATATCTTTTTTGAAGGCATTATAATTTTATTTGGTTGTCAACCATGCTTCCTTATTTCATGTAAAGTGTAGTGTCTCTCTTTAAAATCCATACTCACAATTAGTAAAAAAATGACATAATATTTATAACTCAGATCTATTTATAATGAGGTAGTTTTACCTTTAGTCTCAATAGGTGGCTTTCTCATAAGTTTCACCTTTTTATTAAGTAAATAATAACATATATTAATAATATAATCACATTCAAATGACTAAATCCTTTCATTATCGACCATTAATAAATTTATATTAATTTTAGGTTATACTTGTGTGATTTTAATTTTAATATGTGGTTTTTAATTATTTTTAGGCTATGCTTAAGTTTATGATATCTTCAGTAACAAGTTAATTTTTCTAGATTTTTTATATTTTATTATGTTCTTAAGAACATTTTTTATTTTTCAGAATGTTCAAATTATCATCATCCTTATAATTCTAACATTTTTTATTTGATGTGGTAAAATTTATGTTTTACAAGGATCTTAGAACCACTAAAGTGAAATACAAAAATTTTGAATAGGCCAATTAAATGTCGAACAAGAAAAATAACAAAAAACTATAGTACTAAACTGAGAGCCAAAAAAACATGTGACTAGAAAGAAACTTAAGAGGAAAGTCCCTTCAATAGGTATTCAACATCTTTAGGACTATTCACTAGGATAATTTTTTACCTTAGAAACCTTTGCCCAAGTGTGGTTCTCGAGACCTTCAGTAGCTTCACCAGGGAAGATCACATGGTGTCACTTATATCATTTAACTTGAAATGAAGATTGTTTTATGGTGTGGGGGCATGGGACTTGGGGGAACCTGGAGGGGGGATATCAAGGCTATATGTAGTTGAATGACAAGGGATTGGTGGGTTGGGTAGACTAAACAAAATCTTGAAGTGTGGGCTTGGCCTATCTTAGCAAAGAGTTATAGTCTTGAATGAGCTTGGAAAGGACCATCCTTGCTTGTTAAACCTTGCAATTAAATTTATCTAGAAGAAATTTTTTTCTTTCCATCTCATCAATTAGAATGAAATTAGATTTATAACATAATCATTAGGTCCCTCAATAATTAAACTAGTTCAATTTTGATTTAACATTTATAATGAGAAAAAGGGTTGATTATTTAAATGATAGAATTTTTAGTGTCAAACCTTTTTGTGAATCCATTGGGGATACGTTTTAATCATTTTATTTATCTTGGTTAGTTAATTTATTCTTTCAATGGTTATCATCATTTATAGCCAAAGATTATAGATAGTCACCAAGATTCATTCATATCTATTCTTCAACATCAACTGATTGTTATATGCAACATATTGACTACACTAAAATTTAAATGTTGTATTAAAATAGTGAAATCTTATGATTTAGTTCATTGAGAAAAAAAATTCACCCAAAACATGAAATTTGGATTAATTCTACTTGTCAAAAGGGTGAATCCTTTGAAAAAAAAGTTGAAAACACACTTCTTAGATTAATTTTATATCCTTATTCCATATAGATAAGATAACAACTTTCCTTTATTTTATGGATGAAATTATTATATAAATCTTACAAAGTGGGTACCTTGAAATATATAACAACAATGATTAAATTTTTACAAATCCATAATTTAGACCCAAAGGTGTAAATATTGCTATGTTTATCCCTGTCACCTCTCTCCCTCTCTCTCGATAAATGACTTCATTAGATAATGGATTTATTTCAAGCATTTACTTTAAAATCTAGATGACCCAAGATTATTAAAGCATTTAATGCTCCCTTGGTAGACACATGAATCCATTGTGGAATATTCATTTTGATTCCTTTCAAAATATGGTGAATTCCCATTTTTTGTTAGTCAAAGTGGAAAATGTAATTTTAATTTTTATAATAATATTTTACTATATTTTCATATGAATGTTTATTAAAAAATTGAATATTATAAATCAAATTATATTTGTAATTTATCATATACACAACCAAAAAAAAATATTTTGTCATCATCATACATTTAAATGTTGCATATTTTATAATTTAATACAAGAGATTGAATAATATTTACTACTAAGTTTTCAATTTTTTATAATTAAATAATCATTATGTCTTATACAATAATTGTTATTATTTAATAATCTAATAATTTATTAAATTCTCCACCCTCTAACACCTATAGCAATGAGAATATTTTTATAATTCTCCTAAGAAACTAATTTATGAAATGAATGATTATAACTTAGTTTAAACTATTTCCAATACCTCTTTGTATTGCAATAATTTTCTCCTTTCAATCATGGAAGTTTAGGAAGCTAAGAAGCCCTTACAAGAATATAAACTTGACATTTATAAATTAATTAGTGAAAGTTCCTGAATCACTTATAGTTTTAATGTTCATATTTGATATTAATTAATGTATCTTGTATGGATATTTCATTGGTAATAATGAGATTTGTCTATTCTATTCAGCTCACTCACTTCTCTACAAATTCTCCTTTCAAATTTCCTAAGTCTCATATATCTATTGGATTCTTATCAAATGGTGTTTGTTTGGTGTTTGGCTTTATTTATTGGCACCCCTTTTCAATTTTCCTAGTTTTTTATTTATTTCATTCTTATTCTACTTAACCTATGAAGTTCTAGAGAGTGTTTGGTATATCCTAAGAACATTATAGTTATAACTTTACTTGATATTGATTTTCCCAATCTATAAATATCTTGGAGTCATGACCTTCACTAAATTATTGGATGGACCTAAAAGGACTAGATCTACTTTGGAGTAGCTATGAGAAAGCTTAGAGAGAGAGGCATTATTGTGAGAAAGGCACATGGCCTATCTATTTTGATGTTATGTGAAGCTAGTCTACACTTCTTCCTAGAAGAGGAAATCTTAGAGACCTAATTCTTCTTATTGGAAGATTTGGAGGCATCATATACCACCCCTAAATATTTTCCCTTATTTGGATTTTTGTCAAGGATTTTTATGCCTACAATTTGAAGCCATAATTTGGATCTTTTGTTGGGAACTAATCTAAAGGCCACTAGCTTCATAGTCAAGG
>JARHVA010007607.1:210000-247500 GCA_037957365.1 Torreya grandis | reverse complement strand
TATCCATGATTTTAAGTCTCTTATAATTATATAATTCAAAAACTTGCTTGTTTTCCTCCATCACTTCATTGGCAAGCTTTTAAAGCTAATTTTCATATGCTCAGTATGGACAAAGGAGAGAGATTTGGATCCTAAATTTTTTTAGAGATGAGGTCATCATAATATATTTTTTTTTGGAATTTTTTTTCATATTAATCCCCACATATTTAGGAACAATTTCTAAGAGTGTAAGTGGGTCAAAATGTCCTTGTCATCTAGACAGGGTCCAAATTTGTCTTTGTTTATTCACTTCAGAACTAAATCAAGAAAAATGATTATAGTGAAATTATTTAAAGATAAAATATGAAATTTTTTATTTTTGAATCATCAGGTAGTTTATCTTGATAAATATTTTTTTGACATAAAATTGGTTGCTTATCTTGATTGTTAAAGTTCTTAGTTTTCAAGCATGTTCAATATATAAGTTAAGTGTATTCATATTCATGGGTTCCTAAGTTAATTTTTAAATTATATTACAAAAATTACATTAAAACAAAAGGTTTAAGTACCTTCATCTTGGGGAGGGTGCTTTTTGAGGTAGCTTGAGTGAGATAGGGCCTTTCACAAGGTATAGTTACAGGTCTAATGAGATTTTAAATGTATGAGTATATTATTGAGGTTAGAATTATCTTGTAAGATTTATAAAATATGATAAATTATTGATTCACCTTAGGAAGATAAAATATATGATATTCTAAGACTCTGTTCCCTTAAAGCTGGAAAGATCACTCATAGGCCTAATGTGTGGGTAGAGGTCAAAATGGAAAAAGACATGAGCATAAGAGTAATAAAGAGAATGAAATAAATGATGAATAGCATAAAGTATATCAAAGCATTCTCTAAGGGGTTTTGAATTTTATAGTGACACTTATAGGAGTAAGAGATATATTTTAAGCCTTATATGCCTAAAAGATACATTCATGTCTGTGTATTACTATATTAC
The DNA here is from genome assembly GCA_037957365.1 of Torreya grandis. NCBI lineage: Eukaryota > Viridiplantae > Streptophyta > Pinopsida > Cupressales > Taxaceae > Torreya > Torreya grandis. Next base: position 246,518 of record JARHVA010007607.1, on the reverse strand, counting down.
CAACTAAGATAGGCCTTTAAAGGATTGTTTACTCTTAGGAATGTGTTATGGAAATTTTAGATGAATAGTAATGGATGATATATAAATCATAAATGGATGATAATGATCTGATTTTCACTAAGGTACAATCTAATGTCATAATTGATCTGGGTAACATTTTAGGTGACAAATCGGGTGACGATTCTACCCCAATTGATGACAGAACTTCCAGGAGCCATAACTTTTGCACCATAGCTCTAATTGACTCATTGTTTGAACCATTGGAAATCTAAGAATGAGGAGAACATGGTGAGATGTCAAGGCTATTTTATAAATGGATTTTTAACCTAGAAAATGCAATGGAAGTGCCCAAAATTTCAATTTTAGTAGTGAATTCTAAAAATAGTAAGTTTTTAAAAATAGTATTTCCTCAAATTTTGTATTATTTTAAATCATGAAAGTTGAACCACTTAATCTAACTCAAGATTGGTGACCTTCCAAATCCTCCCTCTACTTTAAAAATGTGTATAAATAAGGATGTAACCTAAAATGGAAATTAGACATCTCTTCCTAGAATTAAGCATATAGTTGTATTATGATCTTGAGTAATAAAACATCTCTTCTCAAAGAATTCATTATTACTATTTTATTTTTTTGTTCTTGACATACTTTTCAACCAAAACTTTTGAATTTTGGATTAGTGGTATTAGAGTGGTTCATTTTGAGAGTGTATGATCCCAAGGGTCAGGTCAGGCTATAAGAAACTTTGGTGGAAAACAACAAAGCTTCCAAACTATCCACCTATTCACTCCAAATGACCTTAAATGGTTGAAAACACTAAGACATATGACCCTTTAAATGAAATGGTGAATAAATATTTCCAATGAAAACAAGTATATATTCTAAAATAATTTTCCCAAATACTCCAACAACTCTTGATGGGAAATTATGGCTCCTCATATGCACTTCTTAGCTCCTCATCCATGGAACATCTTTTCAGGGCCCCAAAACCCTTCAAGGTTCAGGTGAATTTTGATATTCCTACATTTGAAGGAAAAATAAATGTTGATGTAGTAGAAAATTGGTTTTATCAATTGTATTCCTACTTCTCTATAAATAAATTCATCGATGGAGAAAAGATATCATTTTCTCTTTTGAAAGCATCATTGCCTATGAAAATTAGTGGGAAGTGTACAAGAAGAGGTTCAGTACATATGACATTGGCCTTGAGGTGGAACCTACTTGGGATGATTTCATGGAAGTAGTAAAGGAAGAATACTATCCCATTGAAGCATATGATGATCTTTACATACAATGGCAACAACTTCACCAAGGTAAGGACCAATCTGTTCAAGATTACATAGATATTTTTCATTATTTGTCTTCAAGATTAGGCATCCAAGAAAGTGAGAAACATAAGACTCTACAATATCATGGTAGAATACAATGGTGCATATGGGGTGAAATAGAACTCTTCAATTTGGAAACCCTCAGTGAGGTATACAAGTTTGTAGTGAAGATTGAGTAGAAGCATGGTAGAAAAAATATGAAGAGTCATCCTTCAAAATGGAAAAGTGACAAGGAAGGTTAAACATGAGGCCGAAATTGGAAGAAAAATGAGTTTCAAGATAAGAAACCCTAGAAGGGGAAGGCTAAAAAATGGTGTGATTACAATAAAACTAGAACTCGGTCCAAAGAAGAATGTTGATCCATCAATTCATTACTTTCTGAGTCACAATACTCGACATATACTACTCTATCTCATACACAACCTACAGTTGAAGAGGATGAAGAAGAGATTATAGATGTTGAGCTTCACACCATCATCACTTCATCATAGACCCATGAGGAAAGGCTATATGACAAGTAAAGATTGTTTCACTCTAAATTATGGGTAAAAGGTAAGCCTCTCCATTTTATTCTTGATAGTGGGAGTCAAAAGAATTTAATCTCTACTAAAGTTGTGAAAAGTCTAAATCTATCCATGAATCCTCACCCAAAGCCATACAATATTAGATGGTTGAGACCAAGGAGAGACCTTTGTGTCACCCATCAGTGTCTTAATTAATATGCAATAAAACCTTTCCAAGATGAAGTCTTGCGTGATGTGGTCAATCTAGATGTTTTCAATGTACTCCTTGGTTAGTAGTTCATGTATAATCAACATGGAATCTATGAATCATGAACCTAAATAGTCACCCTCACTCTTAGAACATGGTGCTATAGGCTACCAAAGGTAATACCTCCCATATTTGTCTCCCTGATCGGTGCCAAGAAATGTAAGAGATTGGTGGAAAATACAAAACAATTTATTCTCATGGTGGTCAAACCACACAAATCCAATAAGGTCAATGTTGTAGTATTGACTACACAATCAAAACAATAATAGAAGTAGATGGGATAAATCACAGGTGACTATGATGACTTATTCAAGTTACCCACATGAGTTCCACTGCATTGCCAGGTAAAACATTTTGTCGATTGATCCTAGGATCACCTTTGCCTAACAATCCTATGTATCATAGATTAGTTTTGGAGAATGATGAGATAAAAACATAGATTTAAGAATTTATCCAAAAGGGTCACATTAGTCCAAGCTCTTCATCGTGTGGTATCCCAATTATCCTAGCACTAAATAAATATGGAAACTAGAGGCTTTGCATTAACTATCAAGCCTTGAATAAAATAACTGTGAAGAATTTCTATCCTCTCCCTAGGATTTATGACATGTTGGACCAACTCTATGATGTGAAGTTATTCAAAAAAATTGATCTCAAATTTGGCTATCACCAAATTCACATTGATCCCATTGATGTCTAGAATATTGCATTCAAATCTAAGGAGGGGCTCGTTGAATGGTTGGTTATGCCTTTTGGCTTAACTAACACACCTGCAACCTTCATGAGGATGATGGATGACATCTTGTGACCCTTCACAATCTCATTCATGGTTGTCTACCTAGATGACATATTCATCTATAGTAGAACATGGGAGGAACATATGTAACATGTTATTAAGGTGCTTTAAAATCTTTAAGAGCACAAATTGTATGAAAATCTTGACAAGTGCACATTCAAGATGACAATAATTTAGTACCTCAGGTACATTGTGAATGAGGAATGGGTCCATGTTGATCCAAATAAGATTTGGGTTATTCAAGAATGGCCTACACCAAGGACCCTCATAGAACTTCATATAATCTTGGGTCTTGAAAATTCATATCATAGGTTTGTTCTTAGATTTTCACATGTTTCTTGGTCACTAACGTAAGTGACTAAAGGAGGAGATAAATATATATTTCAGTGGGGTGAAATATAATAAATGGAATTTGAGAATTTGAAGAATAGACTTATCTCATCCCCTATTCTTGCCTTGCTATATTTGAATCAACCTTTTGATTTGATGATAGATTCATTTAAATATGTCATGGAAGATATCATCATGAAACATGGCCATCTTATTGCATATCATAGTGAAAATTTCACTGATACAATTAGGAAATATATAACATATGATAAGGAGCTCTATGCCATTGTGCAAGCCTATAAAAAATGGAAACACTACATCTTAGGGAAAGAGACGGTCATCCACACTGACCACAGACCATTGGAATTCATCTAGACATAGAGCAAACTACAAAATGAAAGGCACCAAAAGTGGGCCACATATATTTAGAAATTCCATCTACTAAATAAAAAATAAAAGGGGATCTCAAATATGGCTACAAATGTTTTGAGTCACCCACCAATTACTGCACTCATAATAGTTCTTGACCTATATGGACATGACAATACCACTTGGGGTGCTCTGTATGAAGTAGATCCTACCTTTTCTGATACATATTAGGTGCTTCAAAAAGGTAAACATGTTTCTAATTTCTATTTTTAATATAATGTCTTCTATCATATGGGTCACATCTATGTTCTAGTTGTAGACTAATAGAAGATGATATGGGAAGCACATTTTAGTAGGATAGCTAGACACTTTGGTGTAGAAAAGACATTGGCAATTCTTCAAAAACACTTCTAATGGCCCCATGTGTGAAAGGATGTGGAAAGGTATCTAAAATATTTCACCCCATGTGTGATAGCCAAGCCAAAAAATAAGAACCAAGGATTGTGCATACCATTTCTAGAACCAACCAGGCCTTGGGAATCTATCTCAATGGATTTTCTCTCAGGTTTTCCCACTTCAAAACATGGCAAGGACTATATTTTTATTGTAGTTGATCATTTTTCAAAAATGGATATCATGATTGCTTATAATAAAAATATATCTACCGAAGAAACTATTCAACTATATTTTAGTCATGTATGGCTCCATTTTGGTCTCACCAAGTCCATTGTCTTAGATCAAGACAAGTTCTTGAGCATTTTATAATCCACTCTATGGAAGATGATGGATACCAAGTTGATGAAGTCCACAACTTTCCATCCACATACTAATGGTCAGATAAAGGTGGTGAATCTCTTGATTGTTCACATGATTTGGATGTATCACTCCAAACATCCATCCACATGGGATGAGGGGCTTCTTTTCATATAACATGGATATAATTGGGCCCTGCACAGCTCGACCAAGCATAGTCCATTCCAGGTATGCTTTAGGTTCCAACCCATAGGAGTAATTGATATATCCATTCCATTTTCCACCATGGAATACACACCTCATGGAAGATCTGAGGAAGCAAAAGGAACAAATCTCAATGAACAAATGCAACATATCTAGTATCAAGTTCATGACATCTTGAAGAAGATGAATCTGAAGTATAGGCAATGCCATGACAAACCTAGCATTGCACACCATTTTACAATGGGTGACAAGGTTTGGTTATAGCTTTAGAAGGAATTACTTGCAAGTCCACATAGAAAAATTTGGCCTCTACGATATGGTCCCTAGACCATCACCAAAAAAGTTGGAGAAAATGCTTTTGAGTTGAACCTACCAGCCTACATTGGTTTGCATCTAATATTCAACATGGAGCTCCTCAAACTATATCATCCACCTCTATTAGACACTTTAGTCATAGTAGAAAAATTATACATTAATGATATTGATCCACAGAGTTTTGGCCTAGTAGAGGAGGATCAGATTATCGACACCTAGATGAATACAACAAGATGACACTCTATTCCACTTTATCAGGTGGTCAAAAGGGGCCAACTTAGCCACCAAGGTGAGTGGCTCATAGAGAATCAAATCAAGACAAAACTACCACATCTAATGATGAACATTGATGAAATGGGGACCATTGCTTCTTAAGGAGTGAGGAATGATCTAGGCAATAATTCATGTGACAGTTCCTCCCCAATTGATGATGGAATTTTTGGGAGCCATAAATTTTACACTGTAGCTCCAATTGACTCACCATTTAAAATGTTGGAAAGATAAGATTGAGGAGAATGTGGTGAGATGGCATGGAGCTCCTCTAGATGGATTTTGAACCCTAAAAACCTAATGTAAGTGCCCCAAATTTCAATTTTATTAGTGCAATCTAAAAATAGTAAGTTTCTAAAAATAGTAATTCCTCAAAATTTGTATTTTTTTAAATTGTGGAAGTCAAACCACTTAATTTTCCTTGATATTGGTGACCTTATACATCATCCCCCTTCTTTCAAAATGTGTATAAATTATTGAGTAATCCAAAATGTAATGTAGACATCTCTTCCCAGAGATAAGCATATAGTTGTATTACGATCTTGAATAATAAAACATCTCTTCTTAGAGAATTCATTTTTACTATGTTATTTTTGGTTTTCTTGAAATATTTTTCAGCCAAAACTTATAAGTTTTAGATCATTAATAGAAAGACCTTCAATCATTTTTTAGTAGAGATTAAGGTACTTTAGTAGATTTTAAGGTAAAATCATGTTTTGGTTTCCATATTTAATGAGATATTTGAATGATTTTCCAAGTTGGTAAGGTGACCTCATTACATTAATTGGTTTTATCATCATTTTTTTCATATTACCAACTATGTCACATATTTTTCCTCTTCCTCTATAGAGGCCTAAAAGGGTAGAATATGCACTTACAATAGTAATCCATTTTAATGTTATCTTAAGAAACCTTCATGTAAAATTATGGAGATAAGTGGAATGGTTTGAATTAAGGGTTATAAATTATATCAATGATATTTTGGTTTCTTGTGAGTAATAAGGTAAGTGGAGTGGATTTATATGCCTACATTCAAGTACAAAAAGTCACCTACAACCATGACATTTTAACACGGTCAGTGAAACTTGTTATCAAAGATGAACTTGTATCCAAGAGAAAAAAGTTTCATGAGATGGATGTTATTTAAAGATAATAAATAAAATTATTATAATTTTATCTATTTAATACCAAAAATTGGTTAGTTCTAACAAAACAAAGTGACTTTTGAAGTTTGGAGTCATAGTCGATTAAGATGGCTTATATGTTATCACTTAAGACATGTGTGTGATAGGAAGAAGTTAAATTATCACACTTTAATAAGGTTTTAATATGTAAAATAGGTATGTTAAAACATATTAAATTCTTTAATTTTATTCACATTTTTTCTCAAGTCTAAATACTTCAAAATCACTACCTACAACTCAACCTAACTAAGCCTAGCTGAGCTTGAAGGACAATAAGATGAAAGAATCAAATAATGAGAAGTTGAAATTTAAATGAATATGTAATTAAATATTATTTTTAAATTTTAAAATAAGGTTATATATAGTATTTTATAGTAGGATATCTCTCAATAATAATCATAGGTATAGTGGAGTTACAGTCAGGCAAGGTCAAGATACAGTAAGCCTATGTACAGTGCACGAGGAAACATTTTGTGAGAGGAAGAAGAGAGGGGTTTTAGATATTTTAAAAAGGTTATAAGGATTATTTTAAAATTTTACATACATATTCAAGGTATTATTTAATATATTTTCTCCAAAAAAGTAAAGGAGATAGTGGATGCACACCTACAACTTGTTCACACATACATGCAGTCTTTTCTATGAGTGAGAATGATGGATATAGGTTACACTTGTGATGGTAATATAGTGTTGGAGAGTTTAATTTTAATTATATTTTATAGTAATTTTTTAATGGATTCATTTACATTATATGTGTTTAATAAGATCATTTTCGTAAAGGACAAGGCTCAACCCAAACTAACACAGTCTATTAAGGACCTATAGGCCCACTCACAAACATAGTGAAGTGAGTGTTTGTCTCACCATAATTAAATGTAAAAACGGTAAAAATGGATTTATATGATATTTAAAAATTATTTTAGTAATTTTTCATCTAGTGGATAAGGATAGAAAACTCAACATGTAGACCTTTAGGGTCAACAAACATAGTTTGCATAAAAACCCTCAAATGGTAGAATTCAAGGTTTCAAACATTTAAAAAGGTTGATGTTTATGAAAAATAATGTTGAATAATTTAATATATATTTAATAAAATTTTAATATCTCTATTTTATATTAATTTGTATTTAAGGTCTTAAAACCCCATAAGATGTTTCTCAGCCTTCTTACACAACCACCATAGCCCAAGAGGCATGTTTGTAGAGGTTAGAACTCCAAAAATGAGTTACATGGTAAATTGAGGTTATTTGAGGTTTTGGAGAGGGTAAAATAATTCAAATATATAAATTTTTTATATTCCTTGGGTGTCATAGCTATATGAACAATCAACAAGAAAATAGAAACCTTATTTTGCATGACAAAGAGCTCGAGTGGGTTAGATGTTTGATCATAAATTTTGTGATGTTTTAAATGGGATATAAATCCAATATAGGATGTTAAAGGATCCACCCTAATAAGAATCCATTTAATTGGTTTTGGTATGGACCCCTATCCTTAATGAACCATTGCTAAGACCATATGCGTCTATAAACCCTTCTTAATCCATACAACTAACCTAATGGAGAAGATATGTTTCTCATTGCCATAAAATTCCATGATTTGAACTCAAAATTATCATAATGACATTGTAAACTCTCTTTAGATCCACTTCAATGTGTTTGGTCACATGTGAAGGTACAATACCATGTGGTACAGGGCAAAATATGTAGTTTAAAGCTTGTTTGTAAGGGTATAAGTTATAGAGTGATCTCTAAACCATTTAAAAAGGATTAAAGAGACTTGTAATAGGTTAAATAATCATAAAAACTCTTATACAAGTATATAAATTTGTTTTATAATCCTTTCAAGTTGACCACTTGGTCATAAGCAAGAGAAAAACTCAATTTTGCAAGCCAAGAAGCCTAGATGAAGGCCTATGAGTACAATAAAAGACTTAACTCTCAAGGATGAGTTATATAAAGCTTTTTTAGGTGTCATATAGTAATATTAAAGAACCAAAACCTATAAATTTAATGAAAAACATCTCAAACTACCCCTCAAGCATACATAATCATCTAGGCTTACCAATGGCCATTTCATGGTTTGCCCATCTACACAAGGTCACAAAACTTGAAATTTAGCATGGAGGATGGTCTTATGATAGGTAAGGTGAATCAAACCTTTTCTATAGGTTTAACATGTGTGGGTGGCCATTTGGGAAAAATCTCTATTTATAGACCTATGATGCCTAAATAGGAATAATTAGAGAGAAAAATGGTAGAAAAGAGATACTTCTACATAGATTTGGATCCTAAAAATTGGTATGGACATGTAAATGTATAGGTCCTCAAAAATGTATTAATTTTTCCAATAAAATGTGTGCTCTCTTATACACAAGGATCTTTACCAATTTTTAGGGCTATGAAGAATGGGTGGAAAAGTAAGAAAATACAACAAAATTGTATCTTTTAGAGGATTTGATGGATCCAAGAACCTTATTTGAGTCTAAATTGGTTTTGAGAAGACATCCATGGTGTAATATTTTCTTATTCAAATAAAAATCAAGTTTCTTCTCTCCTACACTTCCTAACAAAATCAATTAAGTGGTAAAATCCCCTGATTGATGCGTATAACTCTTCAACAGGATTTTTTAATGCTAACAATTATCATCTATGACATTTGGAGAGTTGGAAGAAGTCTAAAATGGTTTTTAATAAGAATTAAAATGTTTAAGAGGTCTACCACAACCTAAGAATATTATTTCCATCTTCCACACCTAGTCAAGGAGACAAAGTCAAACAAGCTCAAGGAGTCTCCTAACACCCTTTTCAAGGTATAAAGACATCATAAATGGATTATTATAAGGTTTCAAATAAATACTTGATCAAGACATAAATACATATTTTCAAGTAAGAGGACTATTCTTCAAATAAAGACAAGCAAACTAGAATATACAATATGCAAGCAATAATGTAGGTACTTTAGTTGGTCATACTCCATTAATAAATGATAATAATTCTTGTTAGCTTTAAAAAAAGCCTCATTTCTACCACTATATCATTTTTTTGAAAAAATAAAATATATTATCAAGGATTTGCTATGATTGGAGTTAGATAAGGGCCTAACGGATGCCACATTTCTTAGTTTTCAGGCTTTTACCCTTTCTCTCTCTCTCTCTCCTTTATCATTTTATATATATCTAAGCCAATTTTTGTAATTTTAAAGTATTCTTAACCTGAGTTATGGTAGATCCTTGATAAAAATAAGGCTTGTACTTGCCTCTTTAGAATGATTAAAATTGAATTCATGCCTCTTCAAAGCTTGTGACTAGTGTTTACCAATGGTAAATTGATGAATGATATTTATAATACATGGTTCCTTTCATTTTTTCCTCTCCTAATTACCTATTTTTAATTGATTATTCATCCTTATAGGTTTCATGGTGTGCTTTAAAAATATTGTATGTATGGTAAGTGTAATATTTATTTAGTGTCTTTAAAATACCTATTGATTAGTTGCCTTAGATCATACATCAAGCTAAGCCTCTACATGAAATATTAATTTTTTAATACCTTCATTTGAGAATTTCAATTAGGTCTATGTTTTTATTCAGCCTTATTAGTACATATTAGACTAATCAAGGACAAATTTTGGTGTATCACCTTAGTTAGATAGGTTTTCTTTCAATTTATCTTCCTTGCTTTTCTTTGGAAAGTTGGTAGTGTAGTGTACATATTATAGAGTAAAAATTTACTCTACGTTTCATTCTATTTTTTTAGTCACGTGCTACAAAATTTTGTCTTCACATACTTTGGTCTAAGATGGTGGAGTTTTGAAACAAAGCATGAACTCTATTTTCCTATTTGATTCATTTTTGTCTAAGTGTTGAAATCAAGTGGAACCTGACAAGTGTCATCATCTGAGGCATCCTTCTCAGTGGAAACTACCAAGTGTCATCATCTAAGGCACCTTTTATATTCTCTATGAGTTGGTCAGAATATGCCACATATCTCATAGTGATTTAGTGGAACGTGCCAAGTTTTAGCATCCATGATTTCATATCAGCACCCACATTTCATGTCTTTTCAGTGCAAGGTTTCAGAAGTTAAGAATCAAAGTCAAGTGGAAAGCACCAAGTGGCAATCATAGAAGGTCTCAATGTTACTTTTATAAAAGTGATGGAAGCTGCCATGTACTCTAGAAATAGAAAGTGGAAGCCACCACGTGTTGCGATCTGAATTATCTTAATCTTTGCTTCGCTGATATAGTAAAGACTATGGTGGGTCACCAAGTTTCATTTCTTAAGTGAACAGAAGATGCCAGGTGTCACTGTCTATGTGAATAAGAAATGAGACCCATTTGTATAAATAGATCAAAGTGGAAACTTCCATGTGTCATCTTTTACAGGTTTCTAAAAGGGTAGCTACAAGCAGTGGAGATTACCACGTAACCTGAGTAAGAGAAGCGGAGATTTCCATGTGTCCTTTAATGAAGAAGTAGAGATTGACACCCATCCCTATATCCATTTTAAAAGAAATGTTGAGAGTCTTATTTTATTTTAAGATGTTAAAGTTTTGAGGAAGCGGATAGCGACAAGTGCCAAAGGCAGAATGATCTTGAGCAAAGAGACAAAAGAGTATAAGTTACATGAACTGTGTCGTGTGTCTTCTATAGTTGCTGTGGAACATGACAAATTTCATTCTCCAGTGTTTCCTAAAGTAATAAGAAAATTGGCTAAGTGTTACCTAGTGTTTAAGAGAAGGGAACGTCCTGTAATCTGTTACAGCCAATGAACTGCTAGAAGATGAAGCATTTTAGAATCTATAAGATATCTTCTCTTAGACACTTTTAGTTAGGTGGAGATTTCATTTGGGCCATTAGATTAGGAACAAGCAGATAATCTAGAGTGGATCTGAGGCTATAAATAAGGAGTCAGAAGATCATCAGATATAATCCATTATCAGGGAGAATTTTTGAGAGAGAATTATTGTAACAAGTTTAGACTTTCTAGAGCTATGGCTAAGTAATATCATTTGCTTTTGTCTCATTTTCTTGAGTTGAAAGGTTTATATAACTGTACATGTTTATGTACCTTTTGTATGACTGGAAGATTCAAATAATAAGATTGAACCCTATGCCTTTGTTGATATTATTTGTGTCATTTGCAAAAGTAGTCTAGACTGTAGATTTTCTAGAGTTGTGATTAGGAATGTCATTTGCTTTTGTCTCATTTTATTGAGTTGGAAGGTTTACATAACTATACATGTTTCTACGCCTCTTATGTGATTGGAAGATTCAAATAAGAAGATTGAACCCTATGCATTTGTTGACATTTTCTATATCACAGCAAAAGAAGTCTATGTTGTGAACCTCTATTTCTATTATTTCAATCTTTTACATTGATCATGCACTGGTTTGCTCTTAAATGTAAATGAATCCTACATATAGCCTAATTATGCTTAGGATTAAGGTTGAATTACATTCAGGTGCATCACCATAGATTAGATTTTATTTCTTACATTGTGTTTTTGATTTAAATTCCTACCCCTTTTCCTAGTATCTACTCAATTTAAAGAAGAGCCAACTTCTCTAAAATCTGGAGGTTGTTTCAAGATGCAAGTCCCATATCTTGAAACTTCCCATTGTTGTCAATTAAAATCAAGCACAATTTTAAATCATCAATAGTTTTTGGCATGCTCAGTGGGATGAATCTTTTAAGGAGTTGAAGAATTTTTGGTGTGTTTTTCTGCCAACCAGCCTTTGGAGGTTTTTATTTTATCAACACCAATGTTGACTCTGAGTTGAATCAATCGGTTAAGTAGTCCTAGTATCATCAAGAAATCACCGTTTGGTATGTATAATTCTGTTACTCAGATCTATGGTTCTTATGCCCCTTCATATAATTTTAATCAAGATCAGGTTGCTCATGGAATCACATTAAGCAACAATGATGCATATGGTTATAAGTTTTGCCCTTCACAGGTCCGATACAACCAACATTAGCCTTGTCATGAGCCATATCAGTCTTATGCCCAATGTTCCCAATATGTTACATCTCATACTCCACCTAATCTCATTTCCACCTTTAAAAAAACATTATTGGGATATAAAAAATATGTATTAGAGCTTGACAACAAAAGGGGATGTGGCCAAGAAATTCCTAATCATGTCATCCATCAAGTAAGAAATGCAGTAGATTTGATTAAAAGTGAATGGGACCCCATTCAAAGAGCAAATTGAGAAAGGCTTACATATGAGATGTTGGATGTGTGTGGCTTGATTGCATTTTTAGAAGAGAAGCTGAGCATTCATGAGATATAGCCTTACCAAGTCTATCAACCTACATATTCACTACCATAAGTTTCATATTAGATATACACAACCCCTGCTAATGAGCCAAGTCAAACCCATCAAGATCATTTCCCCAATAATCTTGAGTCTATGTTGGCAGCAAGGGAAGTGGACTCCAAACCCTCACTTTCCCTTAAAGTCCCTCTCACCCTTCCTTAAGAAGCTTCTTTTTTTTCATCATAGCCTTCATGCACTCCCCACTTTTATGATGATTCGTATGAGCTCCAAGAAAGACTCTTTCAAGAAAATATAGCCAAGTAAGTTGAGGAATTAGAGGCAAAGATGAGATTGCTTAGAGAAAGAGAGATAGAGCTTTTAAACCTTAGAGAAGAGCCTACACCAAAAAATACCTCCTCTACTGATCCTTAGATCTCTCAACATGATGTCCAAATTCTGAGTTGGAAGAGGGAAAATCATGAACCAGCTAGGGATCTTGAAGAAGATAAAATTGATACCTCTTCCCAAGGGAAAAGTTATGGTTACAAGGTCATGGGTTGGAAACAAACAATGGAATCATGGAGCAGAAAGAAGGAGAAGAAAGGTTTTACTCAAAGCCTTGAAGAGGTTGAGGCTGCTCTCACTCATGATGATGATCAAGTAGAAGATCTTACATTTGAACACACCCCATCTACATCCCTCCAAGAGAGCTATCAAGCTACATCTAATATAGATGAAGTGATGGACAAATGGAAAGAAGAGGATAATTTTATTCTAGCTCAAAAATTATCTCCTCTTCTGCATATGTATAAACATCATTCTTCTTCTTTATCATGTTTCAAAGAGGAATATATTTTGGAGGAAGCAAATAAGTATACAGAGGAGTATGCTTAGTTCATGGCTAGTTAAGAAGATTTCATGAGTGTAGATGAAGAAGAAATCACTATAGTCATTGGGACAGGTTACACTATTCTTCAAGAAGGCTGTGAGTTGGCTTCAGGTGGAGAAGGTAACATTGAGACTCAAATAAGTATGTGAAATTGCTACAAAATGTCAAAATTGTTCTTTCAAGAGGTTGATAAAATTGAAGACAATATTTTTGAAGTAATCAAAGAGGAAGATCATGAAATGGAACCTGAGCATGTGGCAGAAGGAGATAAGCCAAAAAATGATGTATGTCAAGAAACACAGGGTGAAGAGCCAACAGACATTGATTTCTTGATGAGACACAATAGCATAAAAAATCAGCATTCAATAAGTTTTAATGAACAAGAAGAGTATGTATATGTTGGGGACATGTTTGACTCTAATTCCTTTAGATGTGGGAAAATTAAGGTGACAAATGAGAAGAGCAAGTCATCAGAGTTTCATACCATTCAACCACCTGTTTGGCATCATAACTTTCTATATCATAAAGGATACTTCAAAAATCTTCCTTTTAATCTGGGGGGTAGGCAAATATACTTGATTAATGTAATTAGGTAGTTTTCCCTTTTCATATTACTTTGTTTTCCTGCTTTGTTTTCCTATTTTTTGTTTTCCCACTTTTCTTTTAAATAAGTGTTCTTTGAACACGTAGTCGATAGCTCAAAATTTTCAATTTTTTCAAAAAATCTCCAATACATTGAATGTCTCCCAAATCTTTAGAAATCCCTAAGGTACCTTGCACTGTCACTTACATAACATGTCTATCTCATTGTTCCATAAAGATTGAGTAGGATCCGCTAACGGTTATCTAAGTTTAATGCCATTTTGAGACTTGATAGGTCAATAAATACCTCTTAGCAAGGTTTAAAGTTTACAAGTTCTCAAGCATTCTTACACTTGCATGAAAAATATCCTACTACTTGCATTTTCTATGCTTAGTAAACTTGCTTCAGTGAAAGTGTCTCTATTTTGCAAAAGTTCATACAAGTTACCATAGAGAAGATACAAAGATGGAGGGGGCACAATCTTCACAACAAGGAGCTAGGATGTATGAATCCCTTGATAAGTTTCTTACAAGTAAATCATATGCTTTATCTCCTGCACAACCATTGAAGGCCTATCCAAGGACCAGGTTTCCTGAAGCTGGTCCAAAAAGTGATTCAGTGAAAATAAAAGATTATGCGGATGGCATCATGGATCCAATTCTTCAAAGAGCAAGTAGCCAAAATCTTAGAGAAGGAGCACATCAAAGGTGTCTACAGAGGGATAGAGTAGGGAAATATGAAACATTCACCATGAGGATATGGACCTCACAACTGGCTTAGTTCATTGTCCTAGCTATGCATTCATGCCCTAACCTAGTTGAATTATGTGCAGACTTGCTCCATGCACCTTCAGGCACCATTCAGTGAGGCCCATTCATAGTGAAAATCACACTACAAGCTATCAGGGATATGTTAGCCCTACATCATGATACTACAGCTATGTTTCCCACTATTGCTAAGATGTAAAGAACATGGGCAAATATCAACACTCAGACAAGGTTCTTGAGATCTGAGTTACAAATGGGTGATGATGACACTACGGTACCCACACTCTGTACACCAAGAGCTCAATTCACACATGCTAGCCAAGGCACATTATCTATGATGGCTCTCATCTTTGGCATGAAAGATGACATGGTAGTGTATGCAGAATAAATGGCTATCCTTTTTAGGTTGAAGACTGTTGACAAAACCCAAAAGTATCAGCTTGACTTTTTTGAACAAATTGCTCTCTCGATGGTAGAATAATTGGCCCATTTCAGATCAAAAAGAGTGTTAGGTATTCTTCCTATTTGTTCTACCTCATGCTTTTCTAGAACTCTAAAATATTTTCCCAACATATGTATCTTAATATGTATGACCCAAATTTTGATCTCCAAAAGACCATTCCTGTATCTGCATGGACACACATTTTGTCAAAGACTAGTGACCCATATGAGTTCTGGGAATTATTTGTCACTCCTACTTTTTTCCACCTCAGTCCTAAACCAATTATGAATAGATTATTCCCCAGTGTTTCAAATATTCTAGCTAGTTGCATAATTCCTTGAGATTTCTATTTTGGATCCCACCATATCATTATAAGAGTCCATGGTTTCTATGGGGAACCAATATTGCTACCTAAGATCTTGACTCTTAGGTTAGCATTCTTAGAGGTTACCAGGTAGGTATCCATAATTGACAATGAATTTGACTTAAGAAAGAGAAAGAGAAAAATGTATAATCTACCATGGATGACAAACAACATGGTTTTGGAAACTAGAGATGCTGAAGTTGTATTGCTCAAAAAGCTAGCCTTTCTGGGTTTCCTTCTAATAGAAGATAAATGGGTTTATGACCTAAATGATTTCATATCTTCTTAGATAAGAACTAATAGAGTCATAATCAGAATTGGACATGAGAGCCACCCTTTTTGGGAAACCAGGAAAAATCCTAAGGAAGACACTCCTAGATTTTATGTTGAGTGAAGAGACTTGCCACTTCCATAGAAAAGGCCATGGGAGACATTCTATGTTAAGCAGAGAGATTATGATCCTAAAGTCAGGATGACTTCTAGCTTAAGGAGAACATTAAAGATTAAAGATTGGGATACTGAGAAGATAGAGGCCTATTGGAAGTATAGGCAAGAAATTTGTCAAAAACCCATTCTTTCAGGAATGTAGACACAGATGAAAGATGGGAAGAATTATGGGATGAGTGCCATCTCTCCCCTATATCTAGCCCAAAGATAGGTAATTTGCCAACACCAGTTTTAGAGTTGGAAGCTAGGGCTGGGTTAAGTCAAGAATCACAAGCCTTAGAGAAAACTGTAGCTACAGTAACTGTATCAGTTTGGCCCCAATCTCTCAACACCATAGAAATGCAAAAAAGTGTGGTGCCTTCATAATCACAAGCTTCTCCATCAGCCCCGATTATAGATATTCCTAGTTCTCCACAAGAAGTAGATGTGGAAGGCAAAAGAATGCAGCAAAAAGAAGAGACACCCAAGAAATGAAAGAGGGTGCAGTTTCAATTTGATTCAGAAGAGGAGACGGACACCACATAGTGCCAATTACAGGGTACTATAATCGCTCCTCAGGTAAGCATTATTCCTCGCTCTCCTTCTTAGTCTATTTCTTCTCCCATTGGCATGATGACTTCATCTATCTAGATGACATCCCATACCATTTTTGCCATTCCCCTTTCTCATTTCACCCCATCAGTGTCACCTCAGGCCTTAACATTACCTCATTTCTCCCCTTTTGTTTCCAAGAAACCTTTCCTTTAGATTGCCCATAGCCAACAATTGGCTATTCAATATGGTCTTCCATAAGGACATCCTTTTATGGGTGGGCACATTGCCTCTCCTTTCACCTTCCAGACCTAAGAAGATGCTGCTAGAAAAGCAAGGGAAGCCCAAAGAGAGAAGAATAAGATTGAGGAGAATAAAGCTTTCGCTATACCCCATTTATGGTCGCATTTTGATCCCATTCAGTAGCAATTGATGATGACCCATTTGTCACCAAATGTAATAATGAAAATTGAACAAATGTAGCCAGAAGACTACATGATGAGTGCAGTGTCCATAGACATGTCCCTCTTCAGGCCACAGGACAAAGTTGAGCTACTAACTAAATCCATTTTTGTAGTTACTGAAGACTACTTGAAGATATCAAGAAGACTACAGAAGATAGAAGTTGAGCTAGCCAATGAAAAGGTAAGCTGTAATAGTTTGACCTCAGTGATCAATAATAAAAACAATGAAATAGAGAATTTGAATCAATAGTTGCAAAATACAATTTCTCTTCAGACTCACCAGGCAGTTCAGGCCCAAAATGATTCTTTAAAAGCAGGGCTCACACAGGTTAAAGATGCAGTGACAATCCTTAGGCACGAAAAGGTAGTGCTATAAGGATAATGTGAGGAACACCTATTGCAAGTTACCTAATTACAACAAAAGTTGCTATCTGAATAGAATAATGTTGTGGTCATAATAGCCTAATTTCATTCAGAGCAACAGAGAGCAACATAATTGACACTAGAGCTGGCCGATAGGCCAAAGAGTGTCAGAGTGTTAAGTCTGGTAAAGGAGCTATATGAATCCATGTGGAAGAGAATCTTTTCAAAGATTATTTAGCTCAGGCCATCTCTCACCTTCCTACTAAATGCATAAAAATTGTGCAAAAAGGTGGAGATTTCAGTTGTAAATACTCTGGCTACAGTCTCTGAGAGAGTAATGGACTCAGAAACGTTGCTATAAAAGCTGTATGATGCAATGAATGCAACATTGTTAGTAGCAAGAATCAATGATATAATGGTCATTTCCAAGTTATTAAATGATATTCTTAGTTGCAATTCGGTAGCCACCAATTGTAGGGAGCTTTTAGATGTCATGAAGGAAGGAATCAATGAAATGAAGTAGCATGTTGAAGATCTAGTACAACTAGGTTTTCCTTCTCCATTTCCTAATGACAACACTGTGTTGATGGTATAAGAAATTGAACCTTTTCTATTGGCCAAATAGAAGGATCAAATAGTTTTCCAAGATGTAAAGGATGATTCATTAGTTCCTGAAGTAGAAGCTGTCTTGGTTCCTATTTCCCAGCTCGAATTCAAATTGAAGGCTATGGTTTAAATTTTGCAACATTTTTCACACAAGGATATTATTAGCCTTGATTTTGCCTTAAATAAATCATAGAGTAAACAAGGGTTATCTGATGAAGAGTGGTCCACCTACCAGATAGCATTGTTGAAGCTATGATTTTGAAATTTTGATCTAGCAGGAGTTGTGGTTTCTTTTTGAGCAGGCTCAAAAGTCCTTGGGGTTGCCAATAACTATAAAGTAAAAATTTACTCTACGTTTCATTCTACTTTTTTAGTTGCACACTATGAAATTTTGTCTTTTCATACTTTGGTTTGAGATGGTAGAGTTTTGAAACAAAGCATGAACTCTATTTTCCTATTTGATTCATTTTTGTCTAAGTGTTAAAATCAAGCAGAACCTAACAAGTGTCATCGTCTAAGGCATCCTTCTCAGTGGAAACTACCAAGTGTCATCATCTGAGGCACCTTTTATATTATCTATGAATTGGTTAGAATATGCCACATATCTCATAGTGATTTAGTAGAATGTGCTAAGTGTCAGTGTCCACAGTTTCATATCAGCACCCACATTTCATCTCTTTTTAGTGCAAGGTTTTAGAAGCTAAGTATCGAAGTCAGGTAGAAAGCACCAAGTGGTAGTCATGGAAGGTATCAATGTTTCTTTTCTAAAAGCAATGGAAGTTTCCACGTACTCCAACAAAAGAAAGCGGAAGCCAACATGTGTTGCAGTCTGAATTATCTTCATCTTTGCTTCAGTGATATAGCAAAGACTGTGGTAGGTCCCCAAATTTTATTTCTTAAGTGAGCAAAAGACACCAGGTGTCACTGCCCATGAGAACGAGAAATGAGACCTATTTGTATAAATATATCAAAGTGGAAACCACCATGTGTCATCTTCTATAGGTTTCTAAAAGGGTAACTACAAGCAACAGAGATCACCATGTAACCCAGGTAAGAGCAGCAGAGATTGACATGTGTCCTTTAATGAAGAAGCAGAGATTGACACCCATCCTTGTATCCCTTTTAAAATAAATGCTGAGAGTCTCATTTTATTTTAAGCTATTGAAGTTTCAAGGAAGTGGATAATGACAAGTGTCAAAGGTGGAACGATCCTGAGCAAAGAGACAAAAGAGTATAAGTTACGTGAACTGTGCCACGTGTCTTCTATAGTTGCTATGGAACATGACAAGTGTCATTCTCCAGTGTTTCCTAAAGTAATAATAAAATTGGCTAAGTGTTACCTAGTGTTTAAGAGAAGGGAGCGTCTTGCAATCTGTTATAGCCAATGAACTACTAAAAGACAAAGCATTTCAGAATCTATAAGATATCTTCTATTAGACACTTTCAATTAGGTGGAGATTTCATTTGGGCCGTTAGATTAGGAACAAGTAGACAATCCAATGTGGATCCAAGGCTATAAATAAGGAGTAGGAAGATCATCAGATATAATCCATTATCAGGGATAATTTTTGAGAGAGAATTATTGTAACAAGTTTAGACTTTTTAGAGTTATGGCTAAGTAATATCATTTACTTTTGTCTCATTTTCTTGAGTTGAAAGGTTTATATAATTGTACGTGTTTTTGCACCTTTTGTATGACTGGAAGATTCAAATAAGAAGATTGAACCCTATGCCTTTGTTGATATTATTTGTGTCATTTGCAAAAGTAGTCTAGACTGTAGATTTTCTAGAGTTGTGATTAGGAATGTCATTTGTTTTTGTCTCATTTTCTTGAGTTGGAAGGTTTACATAACTATATGTGTTTATGCGCCTCTTATGTCATTGGAAGATTCAAATAACAAGATTGAACCCTATGCCTTTGTTGACATTTTTTGTATCTCATCAAAAGAAGTCTATGTTGTGAGCCTCTATTTCTATTATTTCAATCTTTTACATTTATCATGCACTTGTTTGCTCTTAAATGTAAATGAATCATACATATAGTCTCACTATGCTTAGGATTAAGGTTGAATTACATTCAAGTGCATCACCATAGATTAGATTTTATTTCTTGCATTATGTTTCTGATTTAAATTCCTACCCCTTTTCCTAGTATCTACTCAATTTAAAGAAGAGCCAGCTTCTCTAAAATCTGGAGGTTGTTTCAAGACGCAAGTCCCATATCTTGAAACTTCCCATTATTGTCGATTAAAATCAAGCACAATTTTAAATCATCAATAGATATCTTAACTAATATATCAATGATATCTTAACTGATACATCAATGATATCAAGCCATTAAAATATATAGATTCATTCCATCTATTAGGCTACCCATAGCCTAGGATTGTTTCCATATTACTTCAGACTGTGAAGGCTTGAAATTACCTTCATAAGGGTCGATGTCTAGTAGATAACAATTATTGGTATGCCTAGTGTGACAAAGGTCCAAATGATTGGAAGTATTTTTGGTGTTGTTTTTATATATATCAGCCTTTGTAGGGATTAAAAACATAAATGGTAATTCTAAGATCAATTAACTAGTTTTAGCATCTTAGGCACTAGTTCAAGTAAGTTGTGCTTTCAATTCATTATCTCAATTAAGTTTGATGGCTAGATATGAAGAAAATTTCTATCCTATACCTCCTTATTAGTCCTATAATGAGCCATTACAACCTTTTCATGAACCTTAACAACCTTACTGAGAGTCTTATCGGTCTAATGATCAGTCTTTTCAAGAGTATGATGGGTCATATTAGTTTTATAGTGTTCCTTATTATCCTTCATATGACCCTAACTATATGTCTCATCATCCTTATAATTGTTTTCATGATCCTTACTATAAAGAGTATGATTGTTAGCCTCCTTTTAGTCTCTAATAGTATTTTTACTAGCCTTCACCTTTCCTATAAGGCTATGATGATGCATATAAACAACCTTTTTTTCAAGAAAGAATGTATGAAATGGAGATCAAGATACTAGCATGTGCAAGGAATGTTTGTTCAACTCCTTAGTATGAGGAAGTGATTGGGAAGTTTAAAACTATGTCTAATAATCCATTGGAGAGGAATGAGTGGTGTAATATTTTTTTTGAGAAGATGTAGAGTTGGGAGAGGTAGAAAGTTGAGTTGAATCAGGTGTTTTAATATCCCTCTTATATCCCTTACCATCCTTATTGTGTTCCTTGTCCTCATGAAGTCCTCAAACATCCTCAAATTTACCCAAGGGAGATCCCTAGCTATAAATAAGAATAGACTCATATGCATATTCAAAAGATTGAACAATCTTATAGTTCCACTTCTTCCTTACCCATCCTTCAACTAAAGCTATCCATGAGGATGAGGATGTTTCATATTTTGATAAGGTGATTTCTAAGCGAAAGGAGAGAAATGTACAAGTATTTAAAAATTTATATTTCCATCCTCTTCAAGACTCCATAGATGATACCATTTCCCTTGTAACTCTAAATTTTTATCATGATCAACCTCATATGCCTCATATGCCCTTTCAAATAAATCAATTCCATTACCCTCCCATCATATACCTTCTTGAAGAGGATCTTATTCTATGTAAGATAGAGGATGAAGTTGTAGTTGCAAGTATTATTATATGATAATATGAGGATGACAATTCAAGTATATATGAGGAAGAGATTTTCATTGATACTTCACTTGGGTTACAAGTTAAACATTAGGTTTCAGTTAATCTTGAAGAAGACATCTCAGCTAGACAAGGTGAGATCTTGGACATATGTGAAATAGATCCAAATGATCAAGGATATGAGCTTGAGGAAATAGTACAAACTAAAGTCATGAATGAATTTGAGATAGTTTTAAATGAGAAATAATTTGAACTTAAGCAGGTTGATTCCTAATCACATCATGATTGCACATTTGACATTATTGATAGCCCTATAACTCCACTTGAGAAACATGAAGATGCCATTCAATATGATTTCATCTAAGTTGATCAAATTAAGAAACTAAAAGATGATTGGAAGTTGTACATTGAGTCTTTTCAAGAGATTTAAGGCCTTTGTAAGGATACATATCCTAGTGATCATGTTTATGAGGAGTTAGATCAAGACATGCCTATTGAAAATTATGATGCATCTTGGGTTGATTATTCAAATCTGATTGAAGATCTTGATGAACTTTAACTAGATGATAAGAAGAATGAGTTCACTAAATATTCCATGGAGATAATTCATATATGAGGTATCAATTTATGAGGTTATAGCTAATCATAAGTATGAGAAATATCTTGAAGTACAAGATGAATATGTCTTCATATCTGACTCATTTATTGTTCATTATTCACTTGAAGAGATTTTAAGAGAGTTTTTGGTCAAGAAGAGTGGTCCATAAAACATCATATTCAATGATCACCTTGATTTACAACATATACCGTTTCTTGGAGGAAGTATTTCATGAATTTTCATTTTGATCCAGGTGAATCATTATTTATTTTGGTTAGTTAGTTTTTATATTTTCTTGCTTTACTTCCATAAGTGCTTGTTTCACATTAGGTGTATTGGTAAGACTAGTGTACTTTTGTTAGTTTTTAGTCTAGTTGTCTTGTTTGGTGTGTTTTTTTTAGAGGTCAAGTCTTATCTCATCTTGGTAAAGAGTTGGAATTAGTCTTCAAGGTCAGATCATGCTTGTTTCAAAGTATGTGACACTTCATATGCCTAATGTACTTACATAGTTACTAGTTCTTAAGCATAGTAGGCATGCTTCATAATTGAGTCATCTAAATATTGACAAGCTTGACCATACAAGTCAAAATGACACCTTTATAATTTGAAACTTTGCTTTTCATACGTTTACAAAAAATTTATAGCTTTGTTATGCCTTAGGTAGTCTTCAAGTCATGATTTGTTAGCTTTGTTAGCATTGTTTAAGGTAATATATTGGGCAAACTTTCCAATGCCTTCAAATTCAATCTTATGGGTATAGGGTGGGTTCTTATTATATTAAGAAGGTACATAGTCAGTTAGGTCAAATATATTCACTTGGTCGCATGGTTTAAATCTCATTCGTATTGTTTGATGAAATTAAGGTTTTTAAGCATAGTTTAAGGTTTTAGAGAAACCTAGGCTTGCATTTCAACCAATATAAGATTTATCAAGGTGAATTTATTGAATAGATCAATAAATAATATGGTAAAGAGGTCATCTAAATTCATAAGAGGACTTGGACTAGTATATTTTCTTAATAAGAGATCCTCTCTTTTTCATCAACTTTCCTTCCATTTAGAGATGTTTTAAGTCTAATACTAAGATGGTCAAGGTGTAATCCACACAAAATTACAATTATAAAATATTTAAAATTATTTTTAAATCTACTAATATCATAAGGAAGTTACTATAATGGTCTACATGTCAAAACACCTTAGTTTTTTGTCAAAAAAGATAGTTTTATATGTTTGTATGAATTTGAGGAGACCAATTCCAACTAACAATTACTTAAAAGTGTTTTTAGTTATTATACAGGTGATATACATGAGTTTAAATCTCTCATAGGTCCTAAAATTTCAAAATTTGATTCTTCTCCTCCATCACTCCATTAGGAAAATTCTAAATCCAGTTTTCATATGCTTGGTATGAAAAGAGGAGAGAGAGTTAGGTCCTATTTTTTTTTCTATAGGAATTGATAGTATTAAGATTTATTTTTGTGGAATTTTTTTTTAGATTCATCCCCCATATTTATGAACAATTTCTAAGAGTGTAAGGGGGTCACTGTGTCCTAGTCATCCAAATAGGATCCAGTTTTATCTCTATTTCTTTACTTCAAAATTTGATAAACAAAAATGGTTATAGTGGGATGATTTCAGTGTCAAATACGACCTTTTTCATGTTTTAATCATCAGGTACATTTTATTTATAATGATTCTTTTTTATAGGAAACTAGTTACATATCGCAATTGTTAATGTTAGTAGTTTTCAAGCATATTTGACATATCAGCTAAGTGTATTCATCTTTAGGGGTTATTAAGTTCATTTTTCAATTATAATACACCTATTACATGCAATAAATTTTTTTAGGTACCTTAATATTGAATAATGTCTTTTTTGAGGTAGCTTGAATGAGATGGGGCCTTCCACAAGGTATAGTTATAGTTCTAATGAGATTCTAAATGTATGTATCTTAATGAGGTCAGCATGATCTTTGAATATTTATAAAAAATGATAAATTATTTATTTAGCTTAATAAGACAATAAATATTAAATTTTAATACTATGATCCCTTAATCTCAAAATAACTCTTGTAGCCTTAATGAGCAGGTAGAGGTCAAAATGGAAAATGACATGAGCATAAGAGTCATAAGGAGAATGAAATAAATGTGGAAGAACATGAAATATCTCCAAAAATTATCTAAGCTATTTAGAATTTTCTAGTGACACTTATGGGAGTAAGATGTCCATTTTGGGCTATATATGCCTAACAAACACAATCAAGTCTATGTATTACTATATTACAAACTAATAGAGGCCTCTAGAATAATGTGTTCTCTTAAAAATGTGTTATGAATTTTTTATATGAATAGTCATGTATGTTATAATAAGCATAAAGGGATGAAAACAATCCAAATTTCACCAAGGTATAATCCAGAGTCATAATAAAAGACCTTAAATCATTAATTAACATAGATTATGGTACTTTAGTAGTTTTTAAAGTAAACACATGTTTTGGTTTCCATAATTAACAAGATATTTGAATGATTTTACAAGTTAGTAAGATGAAATTTTTCCATTAAGTGGTTTTATCATCATGTTTTTAATATTACCAACTATGTCACATATTTTCCTCTATCCATATATAGGCCTAAAACAATATAATATACATGTACAATAGTCATCCATTTTAAGGCTATTTTAAGAAATCGTCATGTTCAATTATGGAGGTAAGTGAAATGGTTTTCATTAAGGGTTATAAATTATATAAATGATATTTTTTCATATTAGGAGTGAGAATGATGGACAAAGGTTACACTTGTGATGATAAGAGAGCGTTGGAGAGTTAAATATGAATGACATCTGAGAATAAGTATTTAAGATATCCATTTATATTATATTTGTTTTATAATATAATATTAATAAAGGACATGGCTCAACCCAAACTAAAATAGTCTATTAGAGACCTACATGCCCACTCACAAGAATAGTGAAGAGAATGTCTTTATCACCATAATTTAATGTATAAATGGTCAAAAGCGATGTATATTATCTTAAAAAATGCTTTCATCAGGTTTTAATCTAGTGGATAAGGACAGAAAAATCAAGAGATAGACCTCTAGGTTAAATAAACATAGTTTGAATAAAAACCATCAAATGGTGAGAATTGAGGGCTTTCAAGCCTTTGGAAAGGTCAGTGTTCAAGTAAAATAATGTTGAATCATTTCATATATATTTAAAAGAAATTTTAGATCTTAATTTTCTATTAATTTGTGTTGTTGGTCTTAATAACCCAAAATAATGTTCTCGGCCTTCTTACAAGTCACCCCAGCCTGAGAGGCATGTTTGCATAGGTTATAAATCTACCAAGGAGATTAATGTGGAATGAGGTTTCTTGAGGTTTTATAGTGGATCCCTTAATTTAAACATATAGATTTTTTTCAATATTTATGTCTCATATCTTGATGATAAATTTAAAAAATGACACGAAACCCTTCATGAATTTTTTGCATGGGAACTCAAGACCATAGGGGATGATAAAGGGTCCCATTAATATAAATTAATGGCATTGGTTTCAGAATGGACACATGTCCTTTATAAACCATTATTAAGACCATAAGCCTCTCTAAACCCTTCTTAAACCATAAATTTAACCCAGTGGAGAAGATATGTTTTTAAATTCCCTCAAATGCCATGATTTAACCTCAAAATGATCATAATGACATTCACAACTCTCTTTATCTCTACTTCAAGGGGTTTTTTTCACATTTACAGGTGAAATATCATATTATATACGGTAAAATATGTAGTTTAAAGCTTGTTTATGAGGGTGTAATATATGGAGTTATCTCTAAAACATTTAGAGATGATTATGGAGACTTTACATAGGTTTCATAATCATCTAAACTCTTATACATGTTTCTAAATTTGCTATATCATCCCTGTAAGTTGGCAACTTGGTCAAAAAAAGACTTTAATATCAAGGATGGGTTGTATAAATGTGTTTTAGTTTCTATAAATTCATATTAAATCATTAAAACCTACAAGTTTCATGAAAAACATCTCAAACTACCCCTCAAGCATACACAATCATCTAGGCTTGTCAATGGCCATTTCATGGCTTGCCCATCTAAACAACGCCTCAAAACATGAAATTTTTAGGTAGTATATTAATATATATAAATTTAATAATTTTTATTTTAGGTTTCACATGTGTGGGTGGCCATTTGGGCCAAATCTCTATTTCTACGCCTAAGAGGCCTAATTAGGCATAATTAGTGAGAAAAATAAGAGAAAAGAGATAATTACACTTGGATTTGGATCCTAAAACCTTGTATGCTGATTTAATGGGATATAGGGTCCCAAAAATGTGTTTATTTTTCCATTTCAATCTATACACTCTTCTGCACAAGGAGCTTTAATACATTTTAGGGTTACAAAGAATGAGTTGAAAAGCAAGCAAATGAAAACAAATTGAATTTCTTTGAAGGTTTGATGGATCCAAGCACATTTTTTTCAATTTTTAATTGATGTTGAGAAGACATCCATGGTTTAATATTTCCTTCTTCAAAGAAAAATCAAGTTTCCTCTCTCCTACGCCTCATAGGAAAAGGAGTCAAGTGGTCAAATCACAACATTAATGCATAAAAATCTTTATAAGGATTTATTAAGACAATAAATTATCCTCTAATTAATCTAGATATTTGGATTAATTATTTAAATTTTTTTAAAGAAGAATTCAAAGGTTGAAAATTTTTCCAATAACGTGAAAAGTCTCTTTCTTTCTCCTACACCTAGTTAAGGAGATAAAGTCAAACAAGCTCAAGGAGTCTTTTGATAGTCCTTTCAAGGTGTAAAGGCCTAATAAATGGATTAGGATAAAGTTTTAACTAAATAATTGATCAAGACATGAATACTTATTTTCAAGGAAGAGGACTCATTCTTCAAAGAAAGATAAACAAGTTAGAATATAGGGTGTGTAAGAAAGAATGTGGGTATTTCAACTAGTCATACTCATCCAATCAATGATAAATCTTATTACATGATTTAAAAAACCCTCATTTATTCCAATATTCCACTTTTTTGAAAGAATAAAATAGATAATCAAGGAGGTGCTATGATTGGAGTTGAATAAGGACCCAGTGGATGTCACATTTGCTAATTTTTAGGCTCTCTCTCTCTCTCTCTCTCTCTCTCTCTCTCTCTCTCTCTCTCTCTCTCTCTCTCTCTCTCTCTCTCTCTCTCTCTCTCTCTCTCTCTCTCTCTCTCTCTCTCTCTCTCTCTCTCTCTCTCTCTCTCTCTGTGTGTGTGTGTGTGTGTGTGTGTAAGCCTATTTTTCGAATTTGAAAGGATAATTAACCTTAGTTGTGGCATATCCATTATAAAAAACCCTTGTAATTATCTCTTAAAACTGAATTAATGCCTCCTTAGAGCTTGTGACTAGTGTATGTTAATATTTAGTTGACGAATGACAATGATAATTTGTGTTTCCTTTCATTTTATTATCTCCTATTTACTTAATCATAGGTGATTTATCATCCTTATAGGATGCACAGTGATCTTCAATAAATCTTGTATGTATGGTAAGTGTAATATTTCTTTAAAATGTTGAAGATATCTATTGATCAACTATTTTGTTAATACCTAAATGTGTACCATAGGTGATCAGAGTGTTTAAAAAACACTTATCATTTTATAATTCCTAATAACACAATCCATGGCTTAAAATTTGTGATAATCCTTTTATCTTTGTTGGAACATAGGCATAACAAGTGATTGTTTCACAATATTTATATTAGTTGGTGTTTGGGAACCATCATAGCTAAATATCAAATCTTATGAAAAATATGAAGTATTTATGATAAGAATAGTGAATTATGATCAATAAATAATCTAAGATGGATATTTACAATTACAATTAATCTAAGGTGATCTGGTTGAAAAATAAGTAAAAGGAAGGGTAGGGTAGAAAGATATATTATTAATCTTCATTCCAAACATTATTAAAAAGTTTAAATATCATATAGTCATGCACTTAACCAAAGTGTAACATGAAATAACATAGGCCCAAATCCTATCACACATCTAGAAAACTCCTAAGGAAGGTGGAAATAAAGTAAATAAGAATCTAGTTCACTTTAAATATTTACCCCTACTAACAAAAATCATTGGCCCAAATGCAAAAAGAGTAATAAAAAAAATGAACTTAAGGACTTTCAATCAACCTAGCATTGGCACAAGTTAACAACTCTATAATCAAATGTACATACCAATAATTCATAAGAACCATTCAAATCTAGAAGTAAAAGCAAGTGAGAGAGAAGCCATGATATCAAATATATAAACAAATATTTGTAGAATTCTTTGCTAGTATTGTTTCCTCCAAGTTTACAAAGTAATTTGGAAAATACTAGAAATATTTGTAGAATTATTTGATTGTATTTTTTACTCCAAGTTTACAAAGTAATTTGGCTCTAATAAATATCCCCCATTTTTGACAATTGATAATTCTCTTTTTATAAGATACAAGGAAACATGTTGGTCAATCTTATCCAATTACATTTGTACAAGTGTATAGTATAACTATCATTTAATTCTATTTTAGAAGAAATGATTTTTTCTAATGGACTAACTTATAGACAATGTGATCTTACAAATTTCATATGTGTATATAAAAATAATATCTTAATTCAAAATATTATACAATGTTGCATATAAAAATGAAATTATTATTTTATCTAACTCTAGGACCCACTGACTTATGAAGTGATCCATAATTATTGTAGTGTCTTCATTACTTTCTAATGCTACCTAATACATGTATGGTCCCATATTGAAGTTACTCGAATATATAGGAGAGGTCCCCTAGTTTATGTAAATCCTTTTTAACTTTATCATTAATGGACCTAGCTTGAATTATCTTTACATAGGAAACACTTTACCTCTCTTCAGGTTAATCATAACACTCATAGGGTTTGGTTATGGTCCTTGTCCCACCAAGGCATTCTTGTAGGTTCTAATAATGTTTCAATGGTAGTTGGGAGCTTAGACATATTGAGATTAAATCATAACCTTTATATTACCAGGTCTATCAGGTCTCTAATTTACTCACATGGCATTTTCATGACATCTCCATGTCATTTTGTTCATCACAATTCAAAATATGACCATTGCCTTTTAAATTGAGATCTAATAAACTATCTTAAAATTGACGTCTACATGACCATCATTTGACATCGATTAGAACATATTTAATGGTCATGTGACCAAAAATTTTAAACACATTATGTGGACTATTTTCCAAGCCTACCATTTTTCATTTTTAGGTTCATTTTGAACTCTACATGAACCATGTGTGGAATGCTTGGTAATTATATGCTCTTTGTACTAGGCTCTAAGATTGTGTCACTTGGTATTCCCATGGACCTTTGACAATTCAACATTATCTCACTCGATTTGATTGAGTGGGTATGAATCAATGTAGGCTATTGATTTCCAAAAGGTGTTTGGTATTTAATATGTACTCAACTCTGAGGTTGTGATTCTATTCTCTTTGTACTAGGCTTTGAGATTGTGTCATTTGGTAGTCCCATGGAACCTTTGACAATTCAACAATATCTCACTCCATTTGATTGAATGGGTATGAATCAACATAGGCTATTTATTTCGAAAAGGTGTTTGGTATTTAATATGTACTCAGCTCTGAGGTTGTGCCACTTGGCACTCTTATGGGCCTTTTGAGCTCTTCATCTTGTTAGTTCTATCAGCTTGCATTCTTTCACAACATGGTAGTCTCAAGTTAACTTAGAGATTCATTGAAAATTATTCATTGATCTTACTCTATTAGATCTATTTGGTATGAATCAACACATTCTATTCATTTCCAAAAGGTGTTTGATGTTTAAACTTGGATTCACTACTTGACTTTTCAATCATTGATTTTGCTCCATTAGATCAATTTTGTGTGAGCAAACGTGAATCATAGATCTTGCAAATAAGAATAGAAGTTAATATTGAGAGTATATATAAAGGACTTAGGATAAAAATATTAATCTAAGTTATAAACATATTAAAGGGGACCCCATGAATTGAAAGGGACCAAGGCATAAAGATTATGGACCAAGGCTATAAACATATAACAAAAGGACCCCATGAAAAGGACATAGTTTAAAGTCTTAGGCTAAGGTTTTTATCTTAATAATAAATATGGTAAACCTTAGGATAATATTTTAGGCTAAGCCTTATAACAAAGGGACCATATGATTATTTGGACCAAGCTAGGATAAAAAGGAATAAAGGGATCATGGGACATAAAAGAGACCAAGCATAGGATTTTTAGCCTATGGCTTGGTTATGATAAAAAACATGAATAAGCCATAGGGTAAAAATTAAATTAAGTCCATGGTATGATTAATTTGTCCATGCTTAAAATTAAATAAAAATATCATGCTAAATTTAAATTTGAATTAAAATGTCTAGGTAAAACAATATGTTTTGGTATGAATTTAATTAATCAATTATAGACCAAGGTTAGTAAAAGATCAATTAAAAATTGAAGCAAAAAAAAACCTAAGCATTTTCATTCCCAGATGGGCTCTATTAAACCTTCAACCTAAAACACAAATATCCAATTTCATCACTTTAGATAATGTCAAACTATAACCATGAACAAATAAGTCATCCAAACCATGGTGTAAATGATCTTCAAATAAAAATAATGTGAAAACATTCTAATTACACTCTAATCAAGTGAATCTTCAATTTCAAGGTACAAATTTTCACATTTTGACACATGGGTCCCTGTCTTTTAGAAATGTGGGTATGTTGACCTCAAAAAATGGTGACATATGAGGGAAACATAACAATATGTTAGAATTTAGAGACTTTGGTTTAGACTAATAATTAAGTTACTTATTCTATTTGATCAGACACCATGATTAAGATTAGTTTATAGTTAAAACAAATATTTCATATACTTTAGGATCAAACATCAAAACTTAGTCATGTAGTGTGTGTGATTTGATTCCACTTATTGATTACCAAATATTTATAGAGCAACTTCTAAATTCATGACTTTAACCATTAACATTGACATTCAACATGTTTGAATATTCATTAAGAATTATAATTTATCTCAAGGAAGGCTTAGGCATTTCTCTTCTACCATCTAGGAATCCATAGCCTTGATAGAGATGCCTTTGGCTCCACTCAAGGAATTGCTCCAATTTCAACCAAGCATCCATATCCCCAATATAATTTACCAGAATCACCTCTACTTAAAAATATCTTTTAATTTTGTAATAAGGATCTTATTTTGGATTTTTTTCAAGTCATTTTGACTTTTTAGAAAAGGTTGGGAACTAGGTTAGCTAGGTTTAGGTATTTAGTTATGTTTTTGATTTTCAAACAATCGTCCTTGGTTGTAAACTTTATCTCAGACAATTAATGGGGTTTTAGTGCAAGCATGACCATGTTATAATAGTTTAAGCTTCCATTCTACATGTGAAATCCTTATTAAAACCAAGATTAGATTAGGATAAGGTTTAAAATCTCAATGAACAATTAACTTACCCATTAGTCTTTGTTATCTTCTCTAAAGTACAACATCAAACTCATATTTCAATAGTCCATGATCAACCAATGTTGATAAGTCATACCTGCATTTTTGAACTATGAAGTTTCTTGAGTAACTGGATAAAAATTGAGATGAGAATTTTCTAAAATGAATTATTTAAAATCAAGGAACAAAGAAAAAGAAAATAAACAAATATAAATAGGCACTATATACAAAACAAGGGACAAGAAGGGAAAAAAACAAAAAACTAAGAATAAGAAAAAAACTAAACTAAGCACTACACTAGCCCGATAAAGTACATACCTATAGGATCAAATGGAAAATTATTTAGTCTATTACAGAACCTTGAATCATTATTACATCCATTCAATGGCCTCTTATTATGGATAAGTGCACTTGTATGCTTGTGTCTTATATGTGATGTACCTTGGTCTCCTATCAACATTCTCAGATGCATGGATAGAAGATATGAATCTAAGACGTAATCATACTCTTCCCAAATTCTTCTAATTTATAGAAAGAGTGTTGGTTTCACTTCATCTATAGATAGATAATGGCTTATATCATCTTCACTCAATAATCGTAGCTCAACTAGTATCCTTAGACTGATGTCTTCATTAGGTTATTTTTGAGGTGGCTATGGACTACCAAATATTTCATAAAAATCTTCCAAGTCATCCCAAAATTCTTCATCATCCTAATCAATTGGATTATGTTTATCTAGACTCCTGTTAGAAATATGTTGGTTTCATACTCATAACCTTTTGATGAAGTCATATGATAATTCTTGATATATTTCACATGCTTTATCTTTATCTTTGGTGAATAAAGGAAACTATTCTATCCAATCAAGATCCAACTTATCTTAGTTTAGGGACTCCAAAATAATATCAACTTTTAGGAACTCCAAATCCTAAAATGAAACATCCATGTGTTGTTTCATCCCATCATATACCATCTCTAACTATTTAATTCCATTAAATAAATCATGGTATGACTTTTAATAGTGATCATATTCTTTAGGGGTATTCTCTATTTTATATATATATATATATATATATATATATATATATATAATAGAGAATACCCCTAAAGAATATGATCACTATTAAAAGTCATACCATGATTTAATAATAGTGATCATATTCTTTAGGGGTATTCTCTATTATATATATATATATATATATATATATATATATATATATATATATATATATATATATATATATATATATATATATATATGTTGTCTTTCTGTCTACCCTCAATAGAAAGATCATCTTGTACTTGATCCATATCCATTTCTATCAACTCTTATTCTTCATTTGTATATGTTCTTAAAATGATGTCTTTTTTTATATTTAATTGCAATATCTTTTACACCTTCAATAATACAATTCATCTTATATGTAACTTCTTCAATTGGTTCATCTCTATCTTCATCATTATTTTCATATTAATATTTTTCATGGGGCTACTCATCTTGAAGAGTTTTTCCTTTCTCCAAGGTGTCTTCAATTTCACTTTCCTCTTTGAATGCAATATCAAAAGCATATATCATGAAACCTTGAGACATCCTTACAAATCAAGATGTCCCTACAATATTATCTTGGTTAGGCATAATTTCAAATGTTTTAAAAATATTTTAATGATCAACCAAATCTATATCACATAAACTCATTGGTATCTTTTGAGATGATCAATTATTATTTTTATTATGAAACCTTTTTGGAGGTCTATTAAACCTTTGAGAATTATAGTTATTGTTATATCCCTCACTTATATTTCTTACTTGTTCTTGCAACTAAAGAAAGTAAGTGTTTAGTTTTTGGACCATTTTTAATAGAAAGTCATTTGAATTTTTTGGTGTCTCAGGCTCATGAAATAGAGCATTACTACTAGATATGGGCATTCGAGTTATATTATTTTGTGGATGAAACCCACTAGTAGTGATATTCAAGAATTCTAGGCTTTACGCAAGATATGGATGACTCAATGGTAATTGGTTCTAAACTAGAGGGTGGTTCAGAGTACGTATATTTTTATTGGCATTAGGGATGGAGTATGCCATTCTACCTTAGGGTTTCATGTAGTCATTAATGATTACAGCTTTAACATAAGCCAATGCTAATGTATTAATGACATTTTTAGATATTTTTAAAAATATAGATGTCATGGGGTCTAAGGAATTCCTATAAATCTCTAAAACTAAATCCTCATTAGGTTTATATGAGGCCATGGTCCTACTAAACATTTTTTGGAATTGAGAGTTAAAGGCTATGATGGTTTCATTAATATCCTTTTTAATTATGGTGAACTACTGATAAAGGACATACATACTAATAAATTTTTCAAATTGATCAATGAAGTTGTTATTAAAGTCATTCTAACTATTAATGTAATTATTAGGTAGGTTGAAAAACTAATCATATGCAACATATCTAAAAGTGAATGGGAATAATCTATATGCTACATATTCATGAACTACATTTAACAATCTCAAAGCAACCTTGAATGATTTAATATTCTCTCCAGTAGTGACAACATTGTTATGAATGAAAGAAGGCAAATACCTTTCAAGGTTTCTTGGTAAGCCATGTACCTAACCAGGAACATTGATTAAAGAACCACTTAGCCAAGCCATACCTTGAACACATGAGTAGCTTGAACTAGTTAAGTGTTTGAGATTTTGGTAATTTCACTCACCTAAGCCTCTCCTTGGGAAGTTACATCTTGTGGCCTTGAAACCTATTTAAAATATAATGCATCAAACTGATATTTGCAAAGTACAAGTTTGCATGTTACACCAATTTTTCAAAAATATATGTAAAGAATGACTATATTTAATTAAATTAGATCAAAGATATGTCTTTATTGATGAATGAGAGGTATCTTTACACATTTTAGATTTAATAAAATCAAATTTGTGAATAAATAGTCAATCTTTGTATATAATTTCTATTACTAACCTTAAACGTTGGGAATACATAAAATATGAAGTACCTTTACATGGATATGCTTATATCTTCAAATAATAATGATATTTAGCTAAAGGAAGCCCAAATACTAGTTTAAAACCATAAAAATTGATGATATTTACACAATTGAGTAAAGGATCACTCAAGTATGTAAAGAATAAACCAATCTTTAATCAAAACACACCAAAATTAGCAAAGATTCTATAAATTCACAAAGATCTGACTAAAGGCCCTCCTTTTAGTGCCTTTAAAGCTCTTCCTATTAATGCCTAAATATGTACCATAGGTTCCCATAGTATTTAAGAAACACTTTTCATTTTATAATTCCTAAGAACTCATTACATGAGTTATAAGTTGTGATAATCCTATTATCTTTGATAGGATAGAGGTAGAACAATTGATTGTTTCACAATATTTATATTAATTGGTGGTTGGGAACAACCATGGACAAATAGTAGATATAATGCAAACTATGAAGTATCTATGATAATAATTGTGAATTATGATCAAGAACTAATCTAAGAAATAATCTAAGATGGATATTTATAATGATAATTAAGCTAAGGTGATATAGTTCAAAAAGAAGTAAAAGGATGGATAGGGTAGAAAAAAAAGTTGTTGATATTAATTCCAAACATCATGACAAAGTTTAAATATCATCTAGGAATGAACTTAACCAATGTGTAACATGAAACAATATATGCCCAAATCCTATCACACATCAAGTAAACTCTGAAGGAAGGTGGAAATAATGTAAATAAGAACCTGGTTCACTTTAAATATTTACCCTTGCAAGCAAACAACATTGACCCAAATGCAAAAAGAGTAAGAAAAAAATGAAATTAAGGAATTTTAGTCAAAATATCATTGGCACAGGTTAACAACTCTAAAATCAAATGTACATACAAATAATTCATTAGAACCATTCAAATTTGGAAGTAAAAACAAGTGAGAGAGAAGCCATGATAGAAAATATACAGACAGATACTAGACAATATTTGAAAAATTCCTTTATTATATTGTTTGTTCCATGTTTAAAAAGTAATTTCTCTCTAATAAATATCCCCCCACCTTTTTGACAATTGAAAATGCTCCTTTTATAATATACAAGGTAACATGTTGGCCAATCTCATCCAATTACATTTGTACAAGTGTATAAGACAATTGTCCTTTTATTATATTCTTGAATAAATGATTTTTTCTAATGGACTAACTTATATAGAATGTATTATAAAAAAATTCACATGTCTATATAAAAATAATATCCTATTTAAAAATATTATACAATGTTGGTTACAAAAAGGACATTCTCATTTCTTATAACTTTGAGACCCACTAGCTGATGAAGTGTTACATAATTATTGTAGTGTCTTCATTGATTTTTGATGTTTTCTAATAAAGGCATGGTCTTATCTTCATGATGCTCAAAGATATAGGAGAGTTCCCATAGTTTATGTAAATCCTTTTCAAACTGCTTGTTAATGGACCTAACTTGACTTATACTAAAAAACACTTCAGCTCCCTTCAGGTCAATCATAATGCTCATAGGGTTTAGTTATTGTCCTTTCCCTACCAAGACATTCTTGTAGGTTATAAAAATCCTTCAATGGTAGTTGATAGCTTATAAATCTGGATAATATATCCCAATATCCTTATATTATCATTTCCATTAGGTCTTTAATCTACTCACATGACTTTGATGTGACA
>JARHVA010007607.1:202500-205000 GCA_037957365.1 Torreya grandis | reverse complement strand
TCCAAACAAAAAATATCAAGGCACTACATGGCATTCCTAACCAACTCTTCATCTTTTTGAAGAGTAATAAAGGAGTCATCTACAACGTGACTATTAACCAATTAATAATCTAAGTTAGGAAGAGAGATACCTTTAACTAGGCCCTAGAAGTATATTCAACTAACATGTAATTAAAACCTTCTCCACCAATCACATAAAGGGTAGGGGTTAGCATACAACCTTATCTGATTGATCTATGGAACTCAAACCTAAGAGACTAGGCACCATTTATGGTGATGCATGCTTCAACATCCTGAAAAAACATGTTAACAGTGTGCACAAATTTTGGTCTAAATCCAAGAGCCTATAACATGGTGGTGATAAAGGGTCATTTTATGTGGTCATAGGATTTCTCAAATTCAATCTTGACAAAAAGATATTTTTGATTGGATGTTCTACCCCATTCCATGCCTTTCCAAATAACTATCACATTATCCAAAATATAATGATTTTGAATTAAACTAGTTTGTTCACTCCAAAATCACATGGAAACCCATCAATTCTAGGATCCTTTTTAGTGTCCATCTATGAAATAGCTTCCTTAAGATCATTAAGACTAAGAATTTGATCACTAATGACTCTCTGGACCTCTAAAAGCTTATAGGGTACACCTCCCAGACATTAATTAAGGGCATCTTGTCTGGTAGTAGTAGGTGGTTGGGAGGTGAACACCTCTTGGTAATGAGCCAAAAATTCTTGTATCACCTTATGTAATTTGTTTAGGTGTCTAACTACACCTTTATTGGTCTTAATCCTATCAGTCACCTATCAAGATCAAAGTAGGACAAAGAATTCCTTAATCACTTTGTCACCCACTTTGAGCCAATACATTCTAGTACGTAGCTGAGCTCCTCTAGCACTGTAAGCTTATGAAACTTAAAGTTTGTGCCTCTATATAGCTACACATCTTATAGATGCACATTAAAAGGTGAGGCTTCTAGCTCCTAGGAGGCTCTAATAAATTATTGATTGGTAGAATGTTGAATATGTTTTCTAAAGGAGGCAACCTATTTACCATATATTCTAAATAAGGTGGTAGTATATTTGATGGCATCAGACCACCACATAATCTAACTAGGGGACCCAGTGGGTCTTGGTACAAGATTCCATATATGACCAATGTGATTCAAAGTATGTTAATACTTGAGATGGGTAGTGTTGACGTAAAATCTGGTAGTAGGCACTTGAAATTGAGGGGTATTCCACTCAACATTGAATCAAATGAGAAGATGATCAGATAAAAAGGTGTTAGGTATAGCCAAGACTGATTAATCTTGTATATGTACAAAATAGAAAAGATCTTGTTAAGCTAACAAAACCTGATCAAGTCTTTTTAGTTCCCTTTGCTCTCTTTGGTGAAAATTAGACCATGTGAACTAGGGTGAATATGAATCTTTCTACCAGTAGTAATTAGGGTCAAACACCCCATGTTTTTTATTTAGATAAAACCAAGCCTCACATTCTCCTTCACACCACCACATGGGAATCTACCCTCATTTGTCTTCTAGTGATTCTACCATATTGAAATCACTACAAAGCATCTAGCTAGCATCTAAAAGCAAGTCACCTACCCATATCCATAATAAGGGATGCTCAACAACATAAATAGAAGCATAAAGATTAACTAACCTGATTATTTGATTATCAAAATCAAAAAGTGTCCAAATCACTCAATTTAAGGGGTCAAATCCCCAAGAGATGATGTGTTGGGATAGCTTGAGTGTCAGTAGGGTCACTATATCTCCTCTACTAGACTCATGATGATTGGCTCGATAGATGGATCTAGGCCAAATCATGTGAGCCATAGCATGGAACATGAATTCAATAATCTTAACTTCTTATAAGCATAAAATATTAATGTTTGAAAAGAGTTGACAATTATTCTTGATCATATACTTATGCATTAGATCAGTAAGACCTCTCATATTCCGTGAATAAACTAACAAGGAAAATTATCAAGATTCATATCTCCCTCTTTCGTGAGGTTTGAAAGGGTTGAAAACCTATTAAAATCACTATTGGGATTATAAAATATCCTAAAGTAATGTGTTGTCATTTATATACCCATATTCATATTCACTAGAGGGTGAAGGGCTATGGGACCGATGTAGCATAGCTTTATGGCTAAAGGTAACACGGTTCATACAATCTGAGCCATTCACCCCCAAAGGGGGTTGTGAAGAGAGATTAAGTGTAGCAGAGGCTGGTGGAGGAAAAATTGTGGTGTCCACTTGTGGCAAGTGTGAAATGGGTTTAGGTGGTTGAGGCTATGGAGATGAAGGTATTTTAGCTAGAGTAGTGGTAGCAACAAAGGCTTATGATGGGTGAGAAGCATTGTTTTTGGTAGGTGCCCTAGTAAGAGCATTTTTTTAGTTAATGACTATGGTCAAAATGTCAGAGGTTCCAACTGAGGGTTTTGGGTTAGACCCATTACATTATTCGGACATGGTGGAAGTTGGGA
>JARHVA010007607.1:192500-197500 GCA_037957365.1 Torreya grandis | reverse complement strand
AAGGTTTATAAAATAATTTTATTAAATGATCTACAAATGTAATTTATTTTTATGTCATATATAAATAATTTATAATGATACTTATTATTTTGAATTCTTGTAGGTACATGCCTGTATGGAGTCATGCAATCAAAAATTCAAAAGTAAAGTCATCTAAAAGACATAAATAACTATAAAATTATACAATGGAAACAACACAATAATCATAGAGAATAGTAACAACTATAAACATGACCAAAATAACATTTAATTAAAGATAAAATATAGTCAACATTATTAAGCATGAATTCGACAAACAAAACTGAAATTAAAGTAAACACATAACTATTCACTAACAAACAATCATGCATTTATTTGTACTATGTGGTGTGTGTAGAGTTCCTTGTAGAATCTCTCCACCTCCACCATAATCATTTTCATCACCCTTCCTAATGATACTCTTCCTATATATTTATCTATAGAGTGTATTATCTCTTTCATCCACCTTAAAAATGTAAATGGTAGTTAGCTTGTAATAACAATAATCAATAATAATGATGCTAAAGCAAAATAATAATGAATGAGCATAATGCACATGCATGTGAAACTCATGAACAACTAACCAACAAGTAATGAGTCACACAAAATAATCATTAAATATCTATCCATACATCATCATAAATAAAATAATATAATATAATAGTAATTAAACAACATTAATCTAATTAATAATTATTTAATAAATAGACTAGGTTTTGTGAGGAAATTGGGATGTAACATCCTTCCCCCTAAAATTGGTCATCATCACAATGACACTTATTTCAAACCAAAGTTCTAAAATTAAACAACACAGTAGTAAATCAAATAACATCAATAAATTCTCTACATAAATAAATTTGTAATAAACCTATGGAACTCATCATAGTCCTCCCAAGAGGCACTATCCTCAAAATATTAGTCCCACTAGAACTTTCACTGTGACACTTCCTTATTATGTAAACCAAGTTTGCAAGTGTCAATTATTCTAATTAGTTCTACTATGACTAATGATCCAAAACTTAGTGTTTTTGGTTAAAATATATTTCAAGAACACAAAATAACATAATAATAAAGCTTTCTCTAAGCAGAGATGTTTTATTGCTCACAAGATTTCAAATACAAACATATGCTTATCTCTGAGAAGAGATGTCCGATCTCCTTCTTGAGAAACATATTTACTTATATATATTTTTAAGGTAGGAGGAAGATGTGGAAGTTCACCAATCTCAAGAGAGATGAAGTGGTTTGACTTCCATGATTTACAACAACATAAAATTCAAAAAATTACTATTTTTAGAAACTTTCTATTTTTAGACAGCATTATTAAAATTAAAATTTTTGGCACTTCCATAAAACCCACTCTCATTGGGTTTTATGGGTTCAAAAACCAACTAGCATATCTCATTCCATTTCATCATTTTCTCTTCATTCTTATCTTTCCAATAGTTCAAATAGAGCTATGGTTCAAAAGTTATGGCTCCCAAAAGTTTTACCACCAATTGGGGTAGAACCATCACCCAAATTATCACCTGAAGTGTTGCCTGGATCAACTACCCTAGGATACTAAACCTATAAAGTGTTGTAATTTAATACATGAGAATGATCAAATACATACTTTTTGAGAGAGGACACATGGAAAAAAATTATATGAGAGATATACATTTGATGGAAAATAAATATTATATGCCATAGGATTGATCACTTATAAGACCTCAAAGAGTCCCACATGTCTTGGTGAACTATTCATTGATTTCTCAAACTTATTCAAGATCTTCTAAGGCATAACCCTTAAAAATACTTTATCACCAATAAAAAATTGTCTTGTTGTCCTTTTTAGATTATCATAACATTTATGTCTATCATTGGCCTTATCCAACCTTTGCCTAGTTTACATGACCTACTCCAATTCTACAAGCATTTTAGGACCAAATACTACCCTATCTACAAGATTTTACTAACTAATTGGTGTTTGACACCTCCTTCCAAATAATTATTTAAATGAATCCATTTTTAAAGATGATTAATAAGAGATATTATAAGCAAACTTTACCAGTGGAAGATACTCTTCCCACTTGTATTGCCGATCCATGCATTACATTCAAAGAAGATCTTGTAAGACTTGGTTTACTCTCTCTATTTGTGCAACCATTTTTGGATGATATGTAGTATTAAAGTTCAACTATGTGCCCAAAGATGAAATTAGAGTCAACCAAACCTAGATGTCATTATTGGAACTTGATCATAAATTATCTTCTCTAGAAAACTTGTAATAGGTGCACCTATTTCATTAATCATTTTTCAAGCATTGGTGTATCATCAATAAAATTACCTCATATTGAGTCACCTTGGTTATTTTTTCAACTACTATGAAGATCATTTCATGATAATTATATGATAATGACAAGCTATAGACAAAGATCATACTAATTATATGCCACTTACATTAATGTATATCATGAGGATATAAAAATATTTCCAGATGGTTATGTTTAACCTTCACATGATGACATTCCAAACAACATGACACAAAATCCACTACATCCTTTTTAATTCCTTTATATAAATAGATAGGTATTATCTTAACCATGAGCTTAATCACTCCAAGATGACCTAAATAAAGGTCATTATATAATTACATTATCACTATGATCCTTAAATTCTCTCTATCAAGTACATACATTCTACCATTATACCTCAAGAGAATACCATTATCCAACTTCAATCCTTTATACTTAAGATTCTAAGCATCCTATGACAAATATTTCTTAATGTTTTCATGGAATTCATTTCCAAGATAAAATTTTATAATTTGATCATGAAAATTAATCCTAATAATAGCCAAATCTTCTATTTACTTTCTACAACTTAGGGAGTCAACAACTCTATTTTTCTTGCCTTTGATGTAGCAAATATAAAAATCATAGTTGGATAAGAAATCTAACCAACATCTATGACTAAAATTTAGGTTTATTTGGGTGAAAATATATTTGAACCACAAGTTATCAGTCTTTAACTCAAATGGCTTCTCTAGCATATAATGCCTCCAAACTTTTAAGACATGTACTATTGTAGCAAATTCCAGATCTTGTGGGGAATAATTTGCCTCATATGGCTTAATCTTCTTGGACTCGTATGGTAAAATTTAACCATATTTCATAATAAATAATCCAAGTCTATCCCAAAATGCATTAGTGGTTACTAAGAACTGACCATTAAGATTAGGAACTCTTAACATAGGTAACAAAGTATGCCTCTTTTTTAGCTCCTAAAAGGCTTTTTCACACTTTTCTAACCAAACAAAACTCTAATTATTCTACTGAAAAGAGGTAATTGGGTTAGCTAAATTTGATATATTTGGAACAATTTTTTTGTAATATCATGTTAATACTATACAAATTCTCACCTCATGCACATTTTTAGGTGTTTCCCACTCCATTATAGCTCTTATCTTCATTGGATCAACTGAAATTCCATATATGTAGATAATCTATAGCAAATATATAACTTTCTTATGGAAAATTGTACATTTGGATAACTTACCATATTGTTTATGCTTCTAAAAATACTATAAAACCAACTCTAGATGTTGTAGATGCTCTTCTTCATTTTTAGAATAAATGATGATATCATCCAAAAAAACTAACACAAAGTAATCTAGATAATACCTAAAAACATTTTTCATGAGATTTATTAATGTTTTTGAAGAATTTTTAACCCTAAAGGAAACACTATAAATTCATAGTGCCCATTCTAAGTTATGAACACTGTTTTGGGAATATATTATTCTCAAATTATTAGTTGGTGATATCCCATTTAGATATCTTAAAGAGAAATTTTTCCCCACACATTTGATTAAAGATATCATCAATGCAAGGTAATGGATACCTATTCTTGATTGTTAATTTTATCAACATATTTTAATCAATACATAGCTAAAGAGTACCATCCTTATTTTTAACAATAACTACTAGTGCACCCCATGGTACCACACATGATAAAATCAAACCATTAGATAACAAATACATTAGCTAAGATTTTAACACAATCAATTATGTAGTCAACATCTTGTCAGGTTCCTTGGATTACAATTCTAAACCAAGCATTATGTAAATTGAGAAATCAAACTCTCTTTTAGGTGGTAAGCCTAGAAATTCTTATGGAAGCACACCCTAAAAATTCTTAAGAAAGGAGTAATCCTC
The DNA here is from genome assembly GCA_037957365.1 of Torreya grandis. Taxonomy (NCBI): domain Eukaryota; kingdom Viridiplantae; phylum Streptophyta; class Pinopsida; order Cupressales; family Taxaceae; genus Torreya; species Torreya grandis. The sequence goes on along the minus strand of JARHVA010007607.1, from coordinate 193,283 downwards.
AATGGACGATTCCTTTGATTCCTCCATTTAATTTATTTTAATAATGAACATATAACATCCTTTCTTATGAGACTTATTTGATTGAATTGTATAAATCTACCTAAGTTTCAACTCTCTTTTCTCACTCTAAATCTATGTTTGATTATTAAAATCATCCAAAAATTCTACGATATTAAGATAGCAATCTACCTTAGCTTTATTCTTATCCAGACAATTTACACATAGGATTACATCATATGATATTAATAGTTATTCATAAAGATCTACTATTGATGTGAATTTAGACAATTCAATCTCAAATTCCACTAAACAATTATCAAATTTGACCTTGGCTTCATTTTCATATTACATTAACCATGCATTTACCATTGAACCATCTTTTCTAGAAAACTTAGATAAAATTAATGGAAAAATAAAACATTTTTAAGTTCTAGTGTCAATCAAAATGGAAACAAGTTGACTAAAAATATTACCTACAACCTCAATATGTGAGACTTGAAAATTAACTTGATGATTATTAACAATCAGATGTGTTTTATATTAAAACATACCTTTTTGCATAATACCCTTAACTTTACTTTCAAAATTTTAATGAGTACATTTCATGGAATAGTGATCATCTCAATAGATGAAACATCTATCAGGTGGTCCTTTTCTTTCTAACTTATGGCTCCGTTTGAAACAAGGCTTGAATCTACCATCCACTTTCTTTCTACTTGAGAAGTTACTAGATTTTTCATTCTGATTCCTAAACTGATTCTCATACTTCCCATTCATTTTTTA
>JARHVA010007607.1:0-187500 GCA_037957365.1 Torreya grandis | reverse complement strand
TTTACTATTTCTTAGTTGTATGGAAAAAAAATAAAACATCATCCTCTTGTCATTGGAATGAAACACAGTCATGTGATAATCTTACACAAAAGAAAATTGATTTTTCCATTAAACCTAACCTACTTCATTTATGTTATACCTAAGTCAAATCATTGATTCAATTCTATGAGGGGAATTCCTCCTCCCACAGGGTTGAATCCTTGATTATTCACAAGGTTTTAAATTATAAAACAACTATTTTAAACACCTCATAATCATTTGAACAATGAACTGTATAACATCAATATAGAATTTTAGTGTAAACTAAAGAACAAACCCTACCTTTTGAGTTCCCCTGAAGTATATTTTATTCTTTGGTTGTAATAAAAAGTCCATTTTTATTTTATCTCCTCTCTATTGACCATGGCCTTCTTTCATTCCAAAAACCCCCCATCATCTTTTATTATTTCCTTATCCATCTACATGCCACATGAAACCTATAATTTTGTGGAAAACCCTTATCCATCCATAAATTCCCAAGAATGACTCTCCATAACACCAAAAATTCCTAACATGCCTTAATAGCTACTGACTTCAACCAGTAAAGAAACACAATCACCTTAATATCTTCTCTCAACTCACATTCAAACCCTAACTATTCTAACTTGAATGGCTCAACCGATCAAAGACAAAATGATGACTCCCTAATTAGGGTTGACAAAATCATTTGCCAATAAACATAATAATTACGTTAATAATAATTATAATGTATATCAAAACATTAATATTAAATAAAAAAGTTTCATACCCAACTTGTCCACATTAGGTACTCAAGAACCATGTCACTTTAGGCACGACATTAGTCACTTTCACCTAGGATATAGGTTATATAATGTTTATAAAATAATTTTGTTAAATTATCTACAAATTCAATTTATTTCTATATCATATATAAATATTTTATAATAACACTTTTTCTATTCAATGCTTGAAGTTGCATGCCTACATAGAGTCATGCAATCATAAATTCACAAGTAAAGTCATCTAAAATACATTAATAATTGTAAAATTATATAACATCACAGTCATAGAGAATATTAATAACTACAAACATGAAAAATATATCACCTAATAATGGATAAAAAATATTCAACATTATTAAGAACAAAATAGCCAAACATAACTAAAATTAAAGAAAATGTATAACTATTTAGTATTAAATAATCATGCATTTATCTATACAATGTGGTGTGTGTAGGGTTCCTAGTAGAATCTTTTCACCTCCAACATAATCATCTATATCACCCTCCCTTATTATACTCTCCATCCATATCTATATAAAGAGTGGACTATCTCTTGTATCTACCTCAAAAATGTAAATAGTAGTTATCTTGTAACAATGAAAATCAATAAAAAATGCTTCTAAAGCATAATAATAATGAATGAACATACTCCACATGCATATGAAACTCAACTATAGTTAACCAACAAGTAATGAGTCACATAAAATAATCATTATATGTCTATCCATACATCATAATAAATGAAAATAGTATACTATAATAGTAATTAAACAACATTATTCCCATTAATATATATTTAAAAATAGTAAATCAAGTTTAGTGAGGAAATTAGGATGTAACATGTCATATTGTATAAGAGGTTTCTTACAGAGGTTTTGTGGAGGCTCTAGGGAATTTTGATGAAGCAAGGGTGTTTCATGATGGTTTATAGGTTGTTTCCCTATTCCAAGCTATTTTAATATTACTAAAGGACCAGATGTCTAACCTTGAGATTTAAATTATTTACATTTAATGTTTTCTCCCCCATTGTCTCAAGTTTTTTCAATATTTCTTCACCATGCTTTGTAAATGGGTAAACCTATCTTTAGTAAGTATCACATATTTGAGGTTCAACCTATGCTTTACCAAAGGGGTCCTTAGGGATGGCCCCAATTCTACTTGGTGAACTTATTCCATGTCTAATCATCAATCATTTTTTGATCATTTTCTATCCTAAAGTTGTTTCACTATTGTTATTTCATTTTCTTGGTTCTATTGGTCATTTATTTGATCATCATTTAAAGATGTTTCAATGATGTAGTTATAATTGGTTCTTTTTAATTATTATTTGTTACATCCATATATTCCCTTGTAGAGGTTAGGGAAGCTATTTTGAAAACCCATTTTATTTCTCTGTAATGGTTGTGGGTCTTATCTTCAAAACACTCTCTTCGCTTGGTTCATAAATTTAGTTTTAAAAAAGTTGTATGGTTTACAAATATGGTTTACCAAAAGTGTTTATGCTCAGCTAAAAAATTATTATAGTTATAATTTTCGTTATATTTTAATGATCAAACTTCTTATTTTAGTTCTAATGAGGTGTTTAAATCAAACCCAAAAAATTATAGATATCCTCCAAAGTTATTTTATTCCAACACTTGTATTGAGTTTGAAAAATTTAATTGTTATATAAATGCTTGTTTTGAAATTTAAAATTTCAATATTGTAATCAATGAAAAATAAAATAATACATAAGAAATATTTAAAAACTGACTTTATAAATGATCCAAATAATGTAATTAGCTATATAATGTTCGAACATGAATACAAAGTATCCATGTTTTATGAGGATCCAATGACTTCAATAAAGGATGTCACATGTTAAAATTAAATATTAAAGTTATTATTTTTTCAAATTTCCAAGACATCAATCTTTTGTATTACATTTGCATTAATAATACATTCAAAATTACCATTTGGAAAGCATAGAGGAAAATAGTAAAATACATATTGACTATATGAATTGTTTTAAACATAAGCGTCTTGAATTTTATGTTTATGATTATTTTTTTCATGTTGATATTTCATGTTTTATATAAAAATTAATAATAGTAAAATATATTTTGGGAAAATTTGGGAAAAATCAGATTCGTTAGTTTAAATATATTTATTACATTGTCTAGATATTTTTATGTATTTTATAATTATATATGTCAATAAAAATTGTGATAAAAATATGCATTTATGTTAATATTTTTATTTCTTTTAAAATCAAGTTTCCCTCCTTTTTTACTGGTCTTAATTATTTTATCATCCTTCAGTCTATTATTTTTTGAAGTATATACAAAATTAATATTAAATTTTTTACTTTATTTTGCTTAGCTTATTTTTTATTTCATTTATTTGTTATATTTTATTTTTTGATTATTTATGATTGCCATATTACATCATAAGGGGTTTCATATTTAACAACAAAGATAGGTTATGATTGTATGCTCACTATAATTATGTTGCTTCACTAAATAATAGGAATGATGATTTTTATCAATCTTGACTTAATTAAAATTATCATTTTTAGAGTATAGAGTTAAAAATTATCATTTTTTGTTAGGATATATAATTTAATATCATAATTTTACTTTTATTCTTAAACCTATCCTTTTTAGGCATCATTATATCATTATTATTACTTTTCCTTTCTCCATGTTACATTAATCAAACAATGCATTTTTACTTAATTAAACTATTAATGTGATTCACACTTAATAACTTAAGAATAATTAACTATCTGTACACTAAAGCAAATTTATCCATTTATATATTTATTCACTACCATATCTCATCTCCAAAAAATTATAAAAAGGTCACTTGTTTTATTGCCTAAATTTATCACCACCCTTCTTAAAACTTATCATATTTATTTATCCTATATTTTTTAAAACTTTAACAACCAAGCCATACTTATTTTTATAGGGGATATATTTATATTAAATTGGTCATTAAATGATTAATTTTGAATTCAAATGTTTTTTTTTTTTTATAATCTTAAGTTTATTTTCTTTTGGTTTCATTTATAGGCAATTATTTGAATTGAGAAGTCATTTTATAAATCAAAAAGTATAAAAATGAATAGACGATAAATATTATAGAATCATGGTTATATATCGTTGATAATTTCATATCCATTTGATGAATTATTTATTATAATATAAGTTTAGTAACATAGAGGAATTATTTTTTACTAATTAATATCTTAAATCTAATTAGATATGTGAAAACTTTGAAGAACCTTTGAGACTAATTATTTTGTTTTTGAGATAAAGGAATTATTTTTTACCAATTAATATCTTCAATCTCATTAGGTATATGAAAAATTTGAAGATCCTTTGAAAACAATTATTTTGTGTTTGATCCTCACATATCATGACTAATTTAATGTACTCATTTGACCATTGTGATATATAAAAAATATTTATTAGAACTTAGAAGGGTTTGTGACATACATGGTAAAAATGTTGGACATGGATAATCGTGGAAAGTAATTATGGAAATAATTAAATAAGGCTTGAAGTGGCCATTGTAATATTTGGTATTAAACACCATTTATTTTTAATATAATGATGTATTTTTTTAAGTGAATAGTATTTATAGGAAGTCCATTCCATCTCCATCAATATAAAATTATGTTGAATGTAATCGATGCATTAGTAGTAGTGAACTTGCATTGGTAGTAGTGAGACATGCCAAGTAATATATCATGGTAGTTGTTATAGTGGGTTATATGATTATTTTTATTTATTAGACCTAATAAAAGGGTAGATTCATGGTGAATTCATTCCCAGATGATGAAACACCATTTTTTATTAGTTTCAAATAATGTCATTTATAGGTATGCTTCCATTTTTCCAATAGTAAAATGTTTTTCAAGGTTTTTATACCATGGTTTGTGCCTAATTGATATTTACTCCTTTCATATTTATCATTTTAGATCTCTCTCTTTTTTTTTAATTAAAATTGTCATCTTCCAAATGACATTGAAAAAATACCACTTTATATTAAGGTAGCATGTGCATTAGACCTTAATATATCACAAGTTGCAATTGAAATGAATAATATTTTATAAATATGAAGAAAGAAGATGTTATTTTCACCTGTTATTGTGTTATTTTATCTCATCTTTATTTTAAATATATGATAATTTATATATAACACAAAAAGGCCTACCATGCCTTGAAGGGTTTTTACTTAGAAATGTTTACATCATGGTTCAAATCCATTTCAAATATTAATTTTTGTTGATAACTTAAATATAATTAGTTTCATTTTTTTGAATTTCTTTATCCGTATGATTTTGTATTCATTTATTGATTAAAAAAATTCATCTCTTTGTTTACATATTTATTTGTTTACATAAATATGGAGATGATAGTTTGTAATAAAATGTGTGATGTCTATAAAATAATTATTCATTACATATAATAATTTCTTGTATGAAATGATTTTTTGTCTATATGTGTCCTTAAATGTAAAAATATCTATGTATTTTCTTGTTCTAATGACCTTCAATAATAATGGGTAATCTATGTTTGCTCATAATTAAGTTTGAATAGATAATAAAAATAGAATGTGTAGTTGTGAATATAATTTTGAGTTAAAATTATTGAAATAATAATTGTATAGTAAAGATGAGTTAATTCATGTTGTTTCTATTTTATCATCATTTATCTGAGATGTTAATTTATTTGAAATATAAAGATCATGGTGTTATATTATATTATTGAATTTAATTATAATGTTTCCGACATCATTATGTAAGTTTTGGTTATATGGATGAAAGTGTTTCTTCTCTCTTAGTTTATGACGATCACTTTATTTAACATAATTTATATGTGTCCACAATTGATATCCAAAGTTTATTTTATAAGTGACCTTAAATTTTAGATAATTTACAATCTCATTTTTTCATTTAGCATCGTTCTTTTTGAAAACTAAAAACTTATAACATGTCTATGGGTACAAATCAATATCTTGATTCTTTGAAAAATGAATTAAACTTTGTGAATATGAAATTTTATATTGATACACTAATGTTTTATTTGTAAATAATATAATATTTGTTTGATGCCTTGTTATATCAAGTTGTAATGATTTTTTTCATGCTAGATAGACATATATTAGGAAGATTTATATCTGGAACACAGTGTTCAAAAACAATCATGGATTTCAATGAGGTTATTATGATTATGAAAGAAAAATAGATATATTTTAGATAAGTTTTTTTTCTTTTCCTAAAAGACATTGATTATATTTTTACTTATATTTGATAATTTTTGGATACAACAAATTTATGATTAAAATAAAATATAATGGTTTTATTTTTATTTAGTTGACTAAATATATAGGAATGGGACCCCACCATGATTAGTTATGATTATAAAGCATATAGGTATTTTTTATTTTTTATTTATTTTCCCAAGTCATTTAAATCATTGTTGAAACCACTTTAAAATTTTATTTTAACTTAAGTCTCTTTATGCCATTTAATTTATTAACTTGAAGTTTAGATACGATTCATTTCTAACTAAGGTCAACTAACTTAAAGACTTTAAAAATTACTCAAAGTTTTCATTATAAGGAGAGATCACATACAAGTACTAAGAGCTCATCTCTTTGATTTTATCTACATTCAATTTTTATGAAAATCACTAATCTAAGTTGGGTTTCAAGTTATATAAATACTAAACTAAACATTTTATAGTGATCAAGTCTATGCCAAAGACACATAAGTATATCTAGTGATTATTATAATTTTTATTTGATTACTTATTTTATGTTTTAGGTTTAATATTTAGGTGATATATGGTATAATGAAGTCAAATGTCGATTATGGCTATGTTTCTCCATTAAATAAATAATAATCTAATCAAAACCTTATGTAGAAAATTCCTTTATTTGAAATTTATAACTAATGATTTCTTATAATTGATTTTATATCATATTTTAATATTTCAATTATTTCCCTCATTTCTTGTTATATCTATTATTGACGTAACAATTTTCCTTTTACTATTGATCTCCATGTCTTACGAATATCCTATATAACATTTATCTTATACCAATATTAGTTTATTTTTTTGACATTAGTGAATTTTCCAAGTTATTTACTTTTTATTCTTATTTTTTTTATTATTTATGTCAATAATATTTCTATTATGATTGTATTTTACTATTGTTTTCAGTTTTATTTTCACTATTAAAGAAAATTATGTCAATATTTTTACATATCAACCATAGGTATTTTTGGTTATTTGGATTGTTCATATATAAGACACAAATACATATGAATCTTTGAACTTTATTTATTAAGGTTTTGTAATAATAACACAATATTAGTGATTTGATGTTATTGACAACTAGTTGGTTTTATACTTGAATCTTTAAAAGGCAAATTTGAAAATAAGATTCACTCTATTATTGATTCAATAATAATGTATATTAATGATAAATTTAAATTAGAATTGTGAATTCCTTTCATGATCATTTCATTAATAAAGTTAGATTAATTTCATTATGTGATTTTAATTTTAAGATGGTTTTTTTCAATGTGTCTTAGCTTTTGCTTGAGCTGGTGATAACTTATGTAATGATTCGAATTTTCTAATATGTGTTAGGCTTTCATATTTTTTTACTAACTCTTTTGATTTAGCACAATAGTTAAACTAGCTATCACCTTAGATTTTTTTCATAGTCATTAGGCCCCTTAATTATTTTAATGGTCTAATTCTAATTTATCCTTGACAAAGACAAAAGGGTTTATTAGTTGACTGCTAAAAATTTTAATATCAAAAAATTTGATTTTGGGGATAAATTTGAATCATTTTATTTATTTTGGTGGGTTTACCTTCTTTTAATTGTTATCATAGTTTATAGAAAAATATCATAGATAGTTGTTAGTAATCATTCCTATGGATTCTTGATTATTGGATTATTGCTAGGAATTTCATTATCTATTCAATGAGTTGTTGTATATATCACCCTTGTTTAGTTAAATTTTAGATTTTGTATAATTAGAGTGGTATATTGTGCTCCATTTGATTTAAAAACAACTTCATAAAAATTTGGAAAATTGGATTAATTATTCTTATTAAAAGGGTGAAACCTTGGAGATTAGATTACTTTGAAATACATATTTTGCATAGACCAAGATAATTTTTTTCCTATATTTTATGGAAAAATTTATTGCTTCAATTGTATAAGGTGGTTTCCTCGAAATAAATAAAAACAATGATGAAATTGTGCAAAGCCAAAGGTTAGATTTAAAACTTGTTTTACCTATCCATGATACCTCTCTCTCACATAAGGTGAGTGATATCCATTGAGATGAATTTATTTCAAGATATCTTTTGATAATAAATTTAAATGAAAATTATTATCATGGTTCCTACTCCCTAAATAAAAACATGAATCCATTGAGGAAAATTGCATCTATTTCATTTTAAATATGATGAAATCCCAATTTCCCTTAGACCAAAGATAAAATTCACTTTAATTTTTTGGAATAATATTTTGTGAATTCATTGTACAAAATTTTATTTAAAATTTTTAATCACAAATATTAAGTCAAGTTGGAAATTATGAATGAATAATCAAAACTTTTATCTAATTTGTTTTCTTGACCATGCTATGTTTAAATGATATAGATTTTATTATTTAATGGTATAACCTAAAAAAAAATTTACTCTTGAGTTTTATATTTTATTTTATGAATGGACATCAAATCATATACTTCAAATGTTATTATTCAAAAATACAATAATTGTTTTATATATTCTACCTTGATAAGACCTAAAACATCCTAATTTTTTTAGTAGTGAGAATATATTTTATTATGATATTAAGAAAATGATTAATTAAATGAAAAATATAATTTAGTTACGAATATTTATAATTAATTTTTATTGAGTGAAATTAATTTTCTTATTTAAAACATGGAAGTTGAGGAAGCAGAAAACCCTTCATAAAAATTTTAGTTTGACATTTCATATTTAATTAGTGTAATTTTCATTAATGACATATATTTACAATTTGCTTACTCTTATAATGATGTAACTTTATAGTATCATAGTTTTAAGCATTTTTTCTAATCAAACCCATAAAAAAATTAGATATCCTTTTAGGATATTTCATTAATACACTTGATTTGATTTTGAAAATTCAGATAATTTGAAACTTTTAATTGTTATAAATTTGGAATGAAAATAAAAATAAGAGAAGGAAAATAAAAATTTGTTGAAGGATAAAAAACTAGAATGAATGATATAATGTTGGGAATTAAATATGAAAGCTCAAATATTTTTGATAATCCAATCAATAAAATATATGATGTTACATTGAAAACTATATAAAATAATTCTTACTTTTTTAAATTTACAAAACCTAAAAGAAAATTCCTTTCACTTGTACAATAAATTATAAACATAAAATATTATTGTTTGGAAAACCTAGAGGTAAATAGTAAAGACATATCAACCATATGACTCAGATTAGACATGGGTATCCTCATTTTTTAATTGTGATTTTTGTCTTGAAAAAAAAAAATAGTAGTAAGAACAATTTTGGGGAAATTATTTTAAAACATGAGTTGTTATTTAAAGAATATTTTATTTGCTTATTAGATTTTCTAGTTGTTTTATGTATTTTACAATGATATGTTCCAACTAAAACCATGATAAAATAAATATTAATATATATTATAAATTTTTAAATTTGTTTTAAATAAAGATTAATTTCTTATTACTTATTATACTTCAAATGTTTCTCACCCTTAATTCTATTTCACATTAGATTTTTTTTTAATGCATAGAAATGCTATATTATTTATTTTTTTACATGTATATAAAAATTTTCATTTTTTATTTTAATTTATTTTTCCTTATTTTCTTTAGTTTTTATCATCTTTCATATTTCATGTGTTGTTCTCACTGAGGTGTTGCATCATAAAAGGATTTATAGTTGATGTTAGAGGAAGAGTTATGGTCGCATGCTCATCATATGTATGTTATTTCAATTAATGGAAATAAAGATTATTTAAATATCATGTTTCACTAAATTGAAATAATATTATATAATTTTGATGTTAGGGAGGTTACTTTCTTATCAATTTTTTATATTATCTCCTTAAACATATCTTTTCTAGACCTAATAATCCTAGTCTTGTTAGTTCCCTATTCTTCATGCCACTTTATCTAAACAATGCATCCTAAATTGATTAAACTATTAATGGGCATCACACATAATAACTTGTAAAAAGATTTACCTTTTTGAAATTTAAATAAAAATTAGACATTTAATTCATTGTTATTATTCCATATATCTAAAACACATTATTAAGGTCACCTATGTTATTGTATAAATTTTCACTACTCATATTCAAAATTTTCATACTTTTTTATCCTAATATTTTGAACATTTAAGAGATGAGCCATATTTATTTTTGGTGGGGCAAATTTTTACATACTTTTTCAATCAATCATTAGTTTTTTTTCAAATACTTGTTGTATAATCTTTAGGTTGAATTAATTTTGGTTTATACTCTAGCCATTTATTTTGAGTTGAGAAGTTAATTTTTAAAACATAAATTCAATAAATGAGTTGATAATAAATATTAAATAAGTATGGTCATAAGTGCATGAAAATATCATATCTATTTTATGAGTTATTTCTCACAAGATAATTCAGGTAAGGTAAGGAATTGATTTTTATTGACTAAATATTGATTATGATTAGATATGTGAAAATTTTGAAGGACCTTTGAGATAACCATTTTATTCTTGAGCCTCATTTATCATTAATAATTTAATTTAATTTTTGGAACATGGAAATTATAATAATATAATTACATATTGAAGTGGTCATGACACATATTGATGCACCATCCACAATTTACACTTCCATAGCACGATTGCAAATTTATCACTTTTACTTAATTTTTGCCATATATCTGATGTAAATATGTACTTTATAAAGGTAGAAAACAAGATGTGCATATGCTTATATCCATCTATTACTAAATATATTTTATAATTTTGCTATAAAGAGGTTTATAATCTCTCTTTATTAAGATATTTTGCCTTTTTTTATCTTGGTCTATATTCAACAAAGATTTAATCCTCACCTGAATAAAAACTCAAAACCTATTTCCCTTCAATAGAATTTTGAAAATTCCACTATTTATGTACATATCCAAGACCTTTCTCAATTATATTTGAGTCTGTATACACTATAATAATCATTCGACTCTCTCTTAATTCTGCATACAATTTTTTTTTAATTCTACTCTAATTAGAAGTCATCCTCCTTCTGACATACTAAACTATAAATGTGTATGAATTAATCGATTCTGCATATGTAGGTCTGCAAATGACTAGAAAATCATAAACTTGCTATTACAAATCCCAATCCAATCTATACATATACTAGAAACATACAAACCACATACACTCAAAAGAATAAATTATTCATTCAAACATTCTTACAAATCCAAATTGATATAAGCTATTTTCACTATCAATAGATAAAATATTATAACTCAAATCACTTATCTATATAAATAAATAAATTCTGTGTGGCACTTTAAATTAAGCAAAGTGATTAAATATATATTAAATCTTCTTATTAAAACTATGCTTGAAATTCTTTCCTTCACATCCATCAACTAAGTTTCATACACATTTACCAGTGGTACATCGAAATTATAATTTTTACATTATAGCATGATAAATATAAGATAAAATTAGGAAAGCCATTCTCGATACACTAATGTTTTTGAGTATTTTCACTTATATGCTGGTCTCAAACTATAAAATTATATAAATAAAAATCAAATATTTTATTTTATCTATAAATCAATCTATTCAAATACACTACACCATCCTCCCTAGGCATCTTCAAAATGCAACAATAAGTCATCCAACTACCACATAGTTTTGCTTGACCAGCCAATAAACAAAATTTGAATAAATTACTATTTCCTTTAATTTCTATTCTTTATTTTATTTTTAGCACTCCTCATAATACTAGTCAATGCCACAACCCTTTGTCATTTATTTATAAGATCCTTAAATTTATCTTTATATATGGAATTGGTCCTGATAGTTGGAATTACTATTTCTAGTGGGACTAAAATAGATAAATCAACCATTAGATAATTACACCATTATAACATGCCACGGATTTCAAATCATGCAAATAAATTAATAAATATTATACCATGGCTTTCTTGTTTGGTGTAGACCTTCTTCAATTAAGTGGTTCACTTTATTAACTTGTTTACAGCTCTCCTATAATGCCTTACCTACCATAAAGTCATCCCTATATACCTATATATTTGAACTACATTTTGGCTTTCCTTTGAATTATTTCTTCATTATTATACCTTATATTTTATTTTCCTACTACTTACCTTTATCAATAATAATGAAAATACATTTTAACTTCCATGATTGAAAGAAAACATGATACCTATTGTGATGCTTTCCCCTATCATACAAAAAATTTGTTGTCCATCCAAATGTAACTGCAAGCTTACCTAATTATTTCCATGCTTGCATTTTCATATACTTTGTTATCCTACTCATTCTATATACATTCAACATATTCAACTAAATTTTAAAATGAAAATTTACCCATTTGAAAACATTATTTACTTGCTTCTTCTACTTCTTCCATTATTGTTTCTTTGTAACTATTATTGCATATTTGTCCACATTTCTTCATTCTTTTTCAACTTCATTACTATTGATACTTCTATCCCTCTTTTATCAAAATCCATCAGTACTCTACATTTCATTACTACACTTGTTACAAGGTCGGAATTGCTTCCTTTTGTCTTCAAAATTATTTGTTCATAGTCATACATCTCCTTGACAAAACTATTTACATATCTATTATACATGTGTGATGACCAAAATTGCCATATAAATACACATAAAAAATTTACCAAATGATGAATAAATATACCTTGTTTTATCCTACTGGTATTATCTCGTTGCAACTCCTTACTTTGCATCTCTTTGTTTCCTACCTTCAATCTATTATTTTCATATGTCTATGGATTGAGTCCTTTATCCATGCTTTTTTCTTATTTTTCATTTTATTGACTACTTGTCTCTATCCATTATTCACATGTGTCATCTTTAATAGATGATAAGAATGCATATATTACTTATTCTTCATCCTTGCTTGAGCCCTTCACAACTAGAACTTATTTGATCTCTTCCTCCTATTCTTCTTGTTTCATCTTTGAAGTTGTTAATTCAAGATTCATTAACATTTGTTTAAAATAAAATGCCTCATATTTGGCATTGTCTTCTTCTTCCTCTATACCTTTAAACATACATTTACAAAAAATATAAAAACTAAAATTTTGAGGCTTGATTACCTCTCCTCTATCTTCCTTCTTAGATGGAGTTTCTAACACCTTTATCTATTTTCTCATATTTCTGAGAATCTAATGTCTTTGTTTTCTTCCCCCAAGTTACTTCATTGACCAATTTACCTTTTTATTTATTTCTACTATCAACTTTTCACTTCCATTTTCTTGAAAGTGATCCATCATGAGATGTAACTTCTCTATCCTCTTTTTCAAATCTTGTATTTCACTTTCCCTGATTAACCCTTTCTTCATTGGGTTACTCTCTTCCTTCTAGTTCTTCCTTGGCATTTTATCCATCTTTTTCTACCTTTCTATCTCTCTCTCTTTTGTCTCAACTAATTCCTTGGTCTCTTGAAAATTTTCTCCAAGTCTTACCCATATCTATTTCACTCTGGTCTTCTGATTCTCCCTATCCATGTAATCTTTCATGGATCTACACTAAGCAATTTTTATTCTCTCCACTTGAGCTTCCTTTGATCTCTTATATTGACCTTCCTCTAAGCCTTGGATTTCCTTAGTTTATTTTAACTCTTAAGCCTTAATGGCTTACAACTACTAGAACGACAACTTCCTTCTTCCCTGAGCTATGATTTGTGTTATGTGCTCTTTGTCTCTATACCCTTTGTATTAAACCTTATATAAATTATCCTACTCATATTCTTATTGTTCACAAATAGATTACCAAATATTTTCATTTACCTGACCTGCATCTATGCTCTAATACCAAAATTGATGCACCATCCATAATTTAAACTTCCATAGCATGATTACAAATCTAACACTTTTCCCAAATTTCTACCATATATCTGATGTAAATCTACACTTTATAAAGGTCAACAACAAGATGTGCATATTATTATATCCATCTATTACTAAATATCTTTTATAATATTTATTTATTTCGAAAAAAATTAAAGAGGTTGATAATCTCACTTTAATGAGACATTTTTCCTTCTTTTATCTTGTTCTATATTCAACAAATATTTAATCCTCTAATAAATAAAAAATCAGACCCTATTTCTCTTCAATACACTCTTTGATAATTCCACTATTTCCATACATGGCCATAGTTATGTTTGAGTGTATGTGTACTAAAATAATCATCTAACTCTCTCTTAATTATAAATATATTTTTTTTAAATTCTACTCCAATTAGAACTCATCCTCCTTCTAACACATGAAACTATAAATGTGTATGAATTAATTAATTCTACATATGCATGTCTACAAATGACCAAAAAAATATAAACTTGATATTCAAAATCCTAATCCAATCTACACATATACTAAAAAAATTACAAACCATGTGCACTAAAAAATAATTAATTATTCATTCAAATAGTCATACAAATCTAACTTGATATAATTTATTTTCACAATCAATAGATAAAATATTGTAACTCAGACCACTTATCTATACAAACAAATAAATTATGTGTGGTCATTTAAGCTAATCAAAGTGATTAAACATATATTCAATATTATTATTAAAATTTCACTTGAAATCCTTTCCTTCATGTCCATCAACTAAGTTGCATACACATTTACCAGTATTACATCAAAATTATAACTTTTACATTTTAGAAAAATAAATGTAAGTTAAAATCAGGAAAGATATTCTAGATTAACTAAAGTTTTTGAGTCTCTTCACTTATATATTGGTCTCAAAATATAAAATTATATAAATTAAAATCAAATATTTTATTTTATCTATAAATCAATCCATGTAGATACACTACACCATCTTTCCTAGATATATTCAAAATGCAACAACAATTCATCCAACTACCACATAGTTTTGCTTGACTAGCCAATAAACAAAATTTGAATAAATTATTATTTCTTTCAATTTCTATTCTTTATTTTTTTTATCATTCCTCCTAATACTATTCAACACCATAACCCTTTTTCATTCATTTACAAGATCCTTAAATCTATCTTTATACATGCAAAAATGATCCTAATAGTTAGCATTACTATTTCCAATTGAACTAAAATGGATAAATCAACTGGTAGATAAATGCATTATTATAAAATGTCATAGATTTCAAATCATGAAAATAAATTAATAAATATTATATATGGATCACCTCATTCATAACTATAGCAAGTATTTTATCTAAAAATAAAATAAAAAATGCACAACTAGTTGAACTGTAGTGCTCTAAGATTTGGTCTTTATTAAATAATAAAATTATTTTACTTTTGATGATTTATGATCGATGGTGATTTTATGGAAATCCAAAAATGTTTCATCCATAACCACACCTGAATTCAAAAAAAAACTTCCATATAAATATTATTTTATTTAAATATCTAAAACACTATAAATACACCTCAAAACTTATTTTCTCATGCAATGGTGCATGCCACTATGCAAATAAGGAGCTTTTGATCTTTTATGCATTACTTCCCTAACTTAATTCCATATTTTAGCATAAAATAACTCATCTATTTTTTACAAATACACACTAAATTTGAAATTAATGATATATTAGACTCGTAATCATTGGCTAATCTATATAACAAAGATGCTACTTCATTATTTGACTATTCTAGAACTTACAAACTCAACCTGATGACTCAACCCTACTAACCCTAGCAACTCACTTATGACCCATTTATTAGTAATATACTTTTAGCTTTTACACACATAAATATTTAAAATTTAAATTTAAGAGGAAAAATGAAAATGATTGATAATACTACCTATGACTCATTCTGTAACCTGTCGAGATACTCATGCATCACATATACATTAAAAAATAGCATGGATAAGAGTGGAAAATAACTATGGAACTAATAAAATAAAGATTAAATTGATGACTTTAATATTTTATCTTGAATACTAGGCTATTTATAGATGGTGGTGCCTTTTTTAGAATAAAATGACATTACTATTATTTCCTCCTCCACTTCATTGAAATAGAATTACATTGAATGCAAATGGATACATTGGTAGTGTTAGGATTAGTATGATTTAATATAGAGTGTCATTTAAACAATTTAACTACATATTTACATGTGTAATATTGAAATAATGACATAAATAATGTACAAAAAGAGAGATAATAGATACACACATTTTAGCATGGGAAAAATTCAATGAGGTAAAAAACCCACAAGCTTATATCCATTATTCAAGAAATATATTACACCCAATAAAATTATTTTTGATTCACTTATTCTCTTTAAAAATCCTTAAAAAATGATCAGAGGCACATCTACTCAAAATAATTAATGATAATATATTATGATAAAAAATGAAAAATTAATTTATAAGGTGATTAAATGATTCTAACCAACTGATTAACATTTTCACCTAATCATATTTAAAACATAAGTTTTATATTTGAAAACTAAGTTCTAAATATTTTTTTTTTATTAAATAATAAATATATTATTTATTATTTATTTAGTATAACAACATGGGTCACAAAGGTATCCCCATAGATATTAATGTTCTAAGACTCCCCCCTAATGTTTAGTGAGGATACTTGATATAGAAACATTTTTATAAATAAAAGAATTATAATCAATAAACCATAAACCATAAACCATCCATGATTATTTTAGGATAGCATGTAAATATTTAACAATTTAAGCACCTTCATCATGTTAATATCACCTTTTTACACAAAAAGTATTAGAATCCATAAGCCACATAAGGTGATTTAAGACTAACATGATAGGAGGAATACATCCCATAATTTCTCATGGATAAGATTTAAATAATTTTGATCATTCTATAACATAAGTACCTCTATTACAAAAAATAATATATTATTGGGTACACCTAAACTCACATAGGGTGAATTCTACAAGAAAATCACATAAGGTGAATTTATACAATAATTTTATAATATATAATAAGTATGAAAATGAATGAAAAAAAATAAGGCCATTATGATGTGATTGTCATGCACACTCAACCTTAATGAAAATTTTTAGAGGCCAAACATTATTTTCAATTTGAAAAAAATAGTACAATGTGGTTTTATAAATATATGTGCCACTTGATTATTTGTAGGATAACAATGCAAATATATACCACTATTGAAGACATTCTCTCAGATAAAGTTCACATGATCTTTAATATGAGTCTTTATTTATTGATAAACTAGATTTTTTTCTAGTTCTATACAAATTTTAATATCACAAAGAAGGTTTATAGTGTGAGAGACACCCATATTGAGTTCTTATAACAACCTTTGTATCCACATTACCTTTTTATCAACTTACATAACACTTCTATGCTTTGATTTTGTTGAAGAGATATAAAAATTAAATTGATTTCTTTTTCTCCAAGTAACAATACCTAAACCAAATTTAAAAACATATCTATACGTAAATTAATGATATATAACATGGTTAACATGGTCAACATCATAATAACCATATAAATTAACATAATCAATGGAATAATAATATAAATAAAAATTAACATTTCCTTTGATATATCCAAGTATTTATTTTTCTAATTTGTAATGATTTAGATATTTATCCTTGATGAATATGGAAGTGACACACATAATACAATATATCTTGTGTCATGATAGTTAGATAAATAAAACATACAACTAATTATCTATATAAAGTAATATTAACTTTTTCACATGTAGGTTTTAGATCAATTTTAACACCAACTTCATTCAGTTTAGAAACATGCTTACAATTAATCAAATTAAATTTAAAAATAATTTTATAATTATATTAATATTTAGATACTAAAATGGTATTTTAACCTAAAATACAACCATGCCTAGAAAATTATTAAGCATGCCTAGACTAGCCATCTATAAATATTGATTTAGTTTAGATTTATATTTAAGAATCAAATTATTTTGACTTCTAGTAATGAGAATGTCGCATACATATAACATAATAAATATAACATGTCTATTTTAAATTTTCAAAAAGAGTTCATTATCATAATAACATTTGTAAAAACCCAATTCTTAAAAAAATTTTATGATTTTAGACTACCAAGACCGAGAAGCTTGTTCTAAACCATATAAATATATTTTTTAACTTGACATAATGTAGTTTGTTAGTTTCTTAATTTTTTCTTGGTTGAGTCATAAGGACTTATTCTTCTAAGTCACTATTCACAAAAATATTTTTAATACCCATTTTGTGTATTTCCTAACTATTTTGAGCTACAAGAGGAATAGTTAATCTAACTATCCTCATTTTTTCCATAGGATCAAAGGTTTTAACCTAATAAATACAATTTTTTTAGTAAAACTTTGAGAAAATAACCTAGGTTTAAATTTGTCAATTTTTTGAATTAATTTATATTTAATTATATAAATCCATCTAGAATAAACAATATTTATATTATAAAGAGGGGGCACAAGATCCAAAGTTTTATTTTTAATTAAGGATTAATATTCATATTTCATAACATCTTTCCATATTTCATCCTGAATAGTTTCCTCAAAATATAAATTTTCACATTCATAACTAGTCATGAAAGCATGATAAATATGTTGAATTCTATTTATTTTATTAATATTTTCAATACTAAAATATTGAATTAAGGATTCAATTCATTTTGGTCTCTTAGACTAAATACAAAATAGAGAAGGTTCCCCATCAACCTTTAGGTTATCCAAATTTGGGCCATCTTCCTCTAAGGCACTTGTTTCTTCATGATGAGGAACATAAGTATTGGGTCTTCATAAAATAAAAACTGAGGGGATTATTTATTAAACTCATTCTTGTCAAAACCAATTTTTTTCTAAACAAAAAATTCAAATAATTCAATAGAACAAAGTTAAGCCAATGTTTAACATGGAAACATGCAATGAGATCTAGAATTATGTTTTAACTAACACAAGAACTAGACTAAGTACATAATCCATCAATGGATTCTTTAAGAATTAATTTTAACCACCTAGTATTTTGGTATAAATGGGTCAGTTTGGTCATTCCCGCTCACCTCTATCCATGTAATACACTATATCCTTCCTAATGGAGTCTTTACTAACTTATTCCCTTGCTTGAGTACTTGTACAAGCTATAAAACAACTAGTACCTCAAGGGTAGTTTCAGTAAAGTTCAGTAAATAAAGGTAGAGTAAGATAAAACTAAATAGAAGAATCATCATACTAAACTTGCTTAAGTATGATTCACCAAATCATAACCAACAGATAGAAAATTAAAAGGATAATTTCCAAAAATAATTCAAAGCATTAGAATACATTTTCATTACATATGTAATTGACGTCTGAAGTTTAACATAATAGATACATCAAATATTCAAGATTTGAGGGATGTTTTAAAAACCATGCTTACGTTTTACTTGGGAAAAAACTAATCCTTTACAAGTAGGTTACAAGTTCTTGACAATCTTGCCTAATGATTATAAAATGTCTTAGGTTAGATTTAAATTTACTTTATTAATGACATAAATAAATTATGACTTAATCAACTCAAATCATTATAATAGTCTCAAGAATAAGATATACTTATGTTAAGTCTAACTTAAATCTTGTTCATAAAGGTTTATCCTTTAACACAAATCCATTATCTTAGCCTAAGCATTTATATTTTTGACTTAAATATTATATATTTATTAAGATTTAATTCCAATATAGGTTATTATTATGAAAATATAAGTTCACAATATCTTTTACCATTTAAGGATAAGAATCTATTAATAAAGATATTAAATGATCTATTCCACACATATAACATTTTCTCCTCAATTACAAGATGCTCAGCTAAGAATAGCCATGTTCATAATAACATAAAAATGAAGTAAGTTATTTCAAATATAAATTTAACATAACATCAGGCTAATTTAGTATCAATACTAATTAATTATAATTAATCAATTTAGGAACTACACATACAGTCCATGGCATGTATAAGTACTTGTTAACTAACATTAAATTATTATCTTCAAGGAGATAATTTCATATTAAATTATTTAAGTAATTATTCCAATATAATCTTTAACCCACATTTCATTAACTTATTACAACTTTTCACATTAGTATTGAACTAAACTCAATCCTTTAATTTACCAATCAAACTACAAGGATTTCATTTAACTAACCAAGTAATTATAGTTCAAACTGGAATGAAGTATCAACACATTCATTAGTTAATCCATGTCACATTAGGGTCCATAAAGTATAGGTATTTGAAAATTTTATTAAAATATAACTTTCAACCTCGCCCAGATTATCCCAGTACAATAGATATCAAAAGTAAACATATTCAATGAATACTTTCACCTAGCTTACACAAGCTATGATTACGAAGAATCATACAAATAAATTTAACATATTAACATTATGTCTCATTTCCTTATATTATAGTAAGGAAAAATTCAAGCCATGTTCAAGAGATTATTCAAAAAATAACTCAAGATGCTACAAAATTAAATGCAAATTTTCAAATACTTATTCCAAATAAGTGATTAGATACTAGCACAAGATAAACAAATCATAATTATATTCTTCTTTCAAGGTATTAATGAACAATATAAATTCATATCAAGTTAGTGTTATCACTTAGAAGTGCTCCCTTGTTGAGAACAAGTGCCTATTCTCACATCCATTGATATAACAGAAACTATACAAGGTGTGGGAACTCATAATTGGAGATAATATCCAAACAAACGGTCGGTTACCTTTGATACACTCACCTACATCTATCTAAACTATCTAATTATATTATTTCTTGAATAGGAAAAAGTTATAAGGAGCAATGCTAAAACTGAAAATGGAATTAAAAACTGAAAATTGGGGTGATGCACCAATGTTAAGGTCAATTATGATTATACTATGCACAATCTAGAAGATTAATAACTTGCACATATTCACTTAATATTCATATAATGGCTCTTGTAAAATTATTTCATATAGAGGTCTTGACATACACCTACACTAATTTAGGAAGAATGAACTATGGTTGATTTCACTTCTAGATTAGGTAAAAACCAGACTTAGACACTTTGTATGACCTAAAATGATGTCCATGTGTTGCATAAAGGTGATATATTAAGACATAAACATATGAAAAATAACCACTCTCTAAGTTTTATTATTGAATTCTAAACACACACTTCATAAAAGATTGAGAATGGAGGAAAATTCATCTCTTTATTTCTTCAAAGGTGATGTAGTACAAAATTTTGAAAAAAATTATGTAAGACAAAATAATAACATACATAATCATTCCAATATGAATTTACATATATAAAATAATAATAGAGATAGAATATAAAAATTTCTAGATGAGTCCACATGCTAGTCTTAGTTCACTCCTTCAACTGAAAATTCATCTCAAAATTGGACTCCACCTTCAACTCCAATTTTAATTCCACATAAAATCAAACATGTAATTTGATTTTAAATATTATTTCATGGAATATGGTTTAAGGACTATTTCAAATAATCTAGACTTATGTCCCTAAATTGGATGGGATACAATCTTTCAAAAATAATAATTTTTGGGTTTTACATAAGTTGCACACAAAGAGTAAGGTAATAATTTGGATATGTTCCCCATTTATTAGATTAGAGAGAATTTAAAATTATAAAATTTTGAATAATATAGGTATATTATTGATATATTTTTTTATTTGGACTATAGATAAGTCCAAATTATCTAAAATAGTCCATATATGCTATAATATATGGATACTATTATTCCATGTTTGAAAAGTCAAAGAGTTATTCATGCATCCTGAATCTTGAGTTAACTTGTTGTGATCTTCCATGTAACTTTTGATCTTATTTAGTTAACTCTTTTTGGTATTTAGTTAACTCCTATTATTATTTAATTAATCTTAAATTTATACTATAGCTACTGTAGACACCTAAATAGTGTCTAACCCTTGGTCACCTTCCCCCTTGGTCCATTCCTAACCCATTCCTAAAAAATTACTAATTTAAAATAATAAACTTATTTTGGATTAACCCCCTCTCCTTGGACACATCACCCATGACACCTTGCCTTGGACTAATTCCCATCCTATGACTCACCCAAGACCTATTCTTACTTCTCTCTAACCGCCTAACAAACTCTCGTGTGTATTTAGCCCAACCTTCGACATTATCCAATGGATAGTGCACTTGGCGGATGAAAAATAGGCTTAGTGGCTCTTTTTCCCCATTCTAACCCCACCGACGTCGGTCAAATGTTGGCAGACGCTGGTAGAATCACCGATATCGGTTATACTTAACCAACTTTTCTGACCCTTCGACAATCCCAATCAGAAATCGGCTAATCTCGGAAGCAAATCACGAATCCTTCAATCCTTAGTCTTTGACCATCCATCAATCTGAAAAATCTCTCAGTCAAGCCTCTCACTCTCTCCCTCAGGTGCAGCAACAGCTTCAGGGTTCTTCATCAGCAACAGGTTCTCCACACTGGCTACATCAACAGTGGGTACGGGAATCATCAGTAGCACACCTTCATCAAGGCACAGGTAAGTATATTGTCTGTGTTTTCTTTGTGTTTTTAGTCATTTCCTTCTAAGTATTATGAATTAGATTCAGCATTCCCTCTCCCCAAACCAGACTGTTAACCAAGCTAGACCTGAATCTTTACTTCTCCATCTCCCTATTGCCTCTATCCTCTGTCAGACCATATACTCTGTCCATTCAACCAGACTCTCAGACCCAGACCCCAGACCATTTAACCAAGCCCAAAACTTTGTCTTAAGACCACTCAAATAAACCCAGACCCTGACCAGACCCTGTCCATGGACCACAGACCTAACCAGACCTCATCCAAAGACCTTTGCCTCTACCGACGCCAGTCACTACCCAAACTGACGTTGACAGATTAACCGACGTCGGTACCTTGAACAACCAACGCCGGCGACTATGACCAGTTCGATAGCTTCTTTCAAGTAAGCCTTTGCTTCCCTTTTTCATTCCATCTTTTATCATTTCAATTCTTTATCATTCTATTGTTTGTCAGACACTTCTTTTTATTGATTAGTGGGTTTATATCCCTTAAGGAAGTCTTCATACTTCTGGGATCAAGCTTTCGCTTGGCAACCCACCATCTATCCATCTAACGCCTTCTTTTGTCCAAGTTTCTTTTCTTTGCAGGTGTCATTCCTGCACAGCCAAAGAGGAGTACTCACAGCATCTGGATTACGGTGCGTAGACTATATCCAGGTACATACAAGCCTTGACCATTCTTTCTTAAGTTTCTCATTTTATCTCCTTTGAATCTGAAAGAAAAATTTGAATAGAAACATTCTGGCACGCCCAGTGGGACCCCTTTAGGGCCTTCCTTGGATTCCCTTTCTTCTTTCTTCATTTAGGTGCATAAGGTTTCTCCCTCTTCACCTCTTTCTTCTTTTCTAAAAAACATCATAAGCAGAAATAAAAAGAACTTTTTCTTTCTTTTCTTGCATTTCTAGACTAGTCAAAAAAATCATTTTCTTCAACCCTTTCTCAAACTTGTCTTCATTCCAATTTAACATTTCGATTTGGGGCTTTAAAATATACTGCATTCCATTTCTTGCTTTCTTGCATTTTCTTAGTCCACACTTAGTAATCAGTAAAATGCATATTGAATAAATCGTAGATCACTTGATGTTACACAACCAGACCACGAGCACTCAATTAAACATAAAACTCACTTGAGACAAGGTCTGACTAGGATTTCATCACCCAGCGGATACCTTACCCATCCCGACAATCCTACTTGGATTTCACCACCAAGGGGAAAGCGAACTCTGTTCTCTGGCAGAGTCTAAACTATAGGGAAAGTATATTTTGGCTAAGTGAGACCAACTAACCACTTGAATCGTGAAGTGAGGGGAGCTTGCTCCTTAGCACCAGGCCTGTACGGAACCTAATACAGACTTTTGAGCACCTAAACATACCTGAAACCATCTTTAGATTACCTATTCTAGGACCCTTCTTATAGCCAACCTCCTCAAACATCACATTAAGGCATAAGCCACACGATCTTAATAAAATTATTTATAGGGATTTAACGCTAGGATCTGTCTATCATCATCATATTTTTTATTTTTATCTATTTTTTTTGAGCTGGTAAGGACGTCTTCTTTATTTCCAAAAACTTTTTTTTCTGAGTTTCTGGAAAACACAGTAACCGACATTGGTTCTGTAACTGACGTCGGCAACTTTTCTGCATCGACATCAGTCATCTGACCGACATCGGCAATCTCCTTCACCGACATCAATTTTTATACCGACGTCGGTCTCTGTCTATTTTATTTTTTCCAAAAATAGCAAGCTTAAAATCCAACTTTTTGGCTATCTAAACATCCATTCTGGTTTTCTGAGACTGACAAAACACAGTTTTCTAAAACCTGACCCTTTTTTGCCTTGAATGGTTTTGACACACAGTCAAACCAAGGCCCTTCTTGACCACGCTAGTCAACAACCGCTTCCACCTTCACCATCTATAACCAATCCTATAATGGAGTTCCACTCAAAGACTGAAAGAACTCCTACTCGCCCAACCCCACCTCAGACTCCTATTGTCCCAGAAGGGAACCAAGATTTCACACAATTCTTGGACCTTAACGTCAAAGCCTTACAACACTATCTCACGCATAACTGAACGTGAGACTCCCTAGGCAACCCAATCTATGGGATGTTGACTTCCTTAGTCGAGACAAGAATCACATCAACCGCACCTACAATTCAACCACTAGACAACACCTCCACCAATAACCCAATCGTGTCTTACCTTCAAAACGTAACCTCTCCTTCTAAACCTACCTCCATGGGGGTTTTAGTACTCCCTCAACCTCAAATCACTCAACCAAACCCCACACCTTTCCAAAACCTACTAGTCTCTATCCCCCCTACTCTTGCACCTATCAACACAAGAGTAACCGTTTACCCGTCAACAAGTGTAGCCACTCCTCAACCATCCTTGACGGCCCCTATCCAACTTGTGCCTACCAACCCCATAACACAAGTACCCTTGGCTCCAACTTTCATTCCAATAACCAGCTACCCATATGTTGGGTCTACACAACCAACCACGTCATATGCCCCTCCCAATATCTTTCAAGCGCCTTATAATCTAGGGGGCGCTCCAACCGTCAATCCGTTAGCAGATATCATCAAAATGTTGATGGATAAGATGTCTAGCTTAGAGACCTCCATTTTTGGCTCATGCAATGCTCTCTCATATGAGAAAATTTGCAATGAGCCTATTCATCCTTCCGTTCCAATTAGACCATACCCCAACTAGTGGGAGCTTCCCAAATTTTCTCACTTTCAAAGCAAGGAAGACCCATAGCAGCACTTACGGGCATTCAGACATGCCTGTTACCTTATTGCCCATGACGATGCATTGCTCTTGTGCACATTTCCTATGTCCCTTTCTAGCACTGCGCTTGACTGGTACAGCTCTATTGCCAGCCATTCCCTCTTCACATTTACATAGTTGGCCCAGCTCTTTCTTGATCACTTCTCCATTAATATCACCAAGAAGGTCTCGATCACGGACCTTTACACTATCCGCCAATTCAAGGATGAATCAATAGCTGACTTCATTGCTCACTAGAGAGGCCTCATCAATCAACTCTCCTTTTCCTTACCTCAACCTGAACTTATTGAACTATTCTCCCGAGCTTGCGCCAAACATATTTCTTCCACCTTACGGGTTCAAACCTTCCGCACCTTAGACGAAGCCTTCACGATGGCCCGTAAACTTGAATTACATGCCATCGAGGAGAATAAAATCAAGTTGCAGAGCAAGAACCCCAACTCTAAGACCAATGACTCTTCTTCTTCTAAACCTTCATCATCCAATCCTAAGTCTATTCTTCTTCTAAACCTTCATCATCCAATCCTAAGTCTAAAGCTTCAGCTAACGTTGTAGTCGTTAGACCTTCATCCTCTTCAACCAATCAACCTGAGCCCTCCACATCTCAGAGCACCACCCATCAATTCCAGCAAAGATACGTACAATGACAATATACTCCTCTTAGAGAATCATACGCGTCTATACTGGAAAAGCTTGTTAAACAGGGGATTCTCAACTTCCCCTAGATTCGACCACCACCACAATTTGATCTTTCACACGCCATCCCTGCGTGGTATAGGGAAAATGATTTCTACAATTACCACCGTGTCAAGGGTCATGACATGGGAAACTGTAAAACCTTTAAAAACATAATCCAAGACATGCTTGAAAAGGTTGAGCTCATTCTAGATAATTCCAATGCACCTCCAAATCAGGGCATCGATATCTTCAAGCAACCATTCCCCATTCTTCCACCAACCCAAAATAATGTCCAGACCTTGATTGACAACACACACGAACACGACATTTGAATGGTCAATACGGTCTTGCCTTTCATCCCCAACCAACCTCAAGAGGTTAGTCCATCTACCAGTCCATCACGTGTGGACAAACCTCTTTCTCCGGTTAGTTCTCCATCAACCTCTCTCATCTTAGAGGATGCCTCAACCTTCCGGCACCACCAGTCTCACCATCCTCCTTTCTTCTACCTATGGAAGACCTGACCTTACCTACTCCTCGACCATAAGTGGAGGGCACCATAATCCCTGCCCTTTACCCACTTGAGGAGTCACATTCTCCAGTTCCTTCTCCACCCAGAGAAGAACCTGACTCTCCATCTTCTTCAATCAATGACAATCCAGTTATAACTCCCACACACCATGTGTCCAAAAATACTACCACACATAACACATCTTCTCAAGGATCCCAACCTCATCCAACATCCTCTCAACCATTTTCCCAACTAGTGGAGAAATTAGAACTTCTCCCTTCAAGGAAAGTGGAACATCAAGGATTGTGGGAGTGTCTTAAAACTCTTCAACATTCCCATGCCCTTTCATTTCATGCTGCCAATCCTCCTAAGGTAGAATCACCCAAGACTCTCAACCAAGACCAGATTCCCACCTCTAAACCTACATCTACCCAATCTAAACCGATTAAGTCACTCGGCATTTGCCCTGTCTCTACCCTCACTCACCCACAAGTAAAGGTGGACTTAGACCAGACCTTGACCAAAAGTAGTCTTCCAACCAAGTCAAAGAAGACTGCCAAACCACAGAAGTGAACCCCTCCTCCACTGTCAACATTACCTTCCATCTTAGGTCCTCATCCTTCTACCCTAATCGACGTGCTTCCTACTCTGACCCTTAACCAAAACAAATTACCTCCATTACTTCCTTTGCCAACCACAAGTCAACCCCTTCTCAAAAATTTGGCACCTCTCACGAAGAAAGTGCCGTCTTCACCTGTCACCACACCACCAACCCAAAAGGTGGTATGAAAACCTTCAACATCCCCTAAGCAAAAGTCACCAGCACATCATGCATCAACAAGCACAGACCCCTTAGTAGGTTCATATGCTTTGATATTACACCAACTTTTGTAGACTTCTAGCATTACCCTTCCTTCTATCAAACCATTCCACCCCCTCAGGTCAAAACTGTCTTGGTTTGATGATATGAAGATTTGTTTATACCATCTCACGCCAGGACATGATACCAAGACTTGTTGTGCCCTCAAGGCAGTCATTCACCACTATATGGAGAAAGACACTCTTCTCCTTGAGGACACTCTGGACCAACCCTCGACACCTTCCCATCCAACCTCTTCAACTACATCAACATCTCACCAATAGGCCATAACCCTTTCTTCACCTACTATCTTTGAAATCAATGCTATTCATATAACCACTAGGTCACAAAAGGACAAGGCAAAAGAAAAAGCTGCTATTCCTTGGACCTATCCTTTTGTCCAGGCACCTCAACCACCGAAACCCAAGATTTCCATCTTAGGTGCATCCCAACCCCCTTCTTCAAAGGCAATCAAAGAATCTATGATAAAAAAACTTCACCAAACGCCTGTGAAGATGACCCTATATGACCTTATCCAAAGCTCCCCTAGCATCGACAGGCTCTAATCAAAGCCCTACAAGTAGCGGAAGTCCAACCTGAAGACCCTCAACCACTAGCTACTTTAGTCCATTCTTTATCCCCCATCGCCTCCATCACTTTCAGTGATTTTGAAATTCCTACCTCTACCTTGGAAGATCAGGACACTACCCTTTTCATCATAGCCTATGTTGATCGAACCTATATTAAACGAGTTATGATCGACGGGGGTGCCAACATTAATATCATTTCCACCCATGCCTTTGATCAATTGGCTCTTCCCAAGAATTGCGTATCAAAAACTGACACAATCCTTAGATCCTTTAATGACACCACCACTAACACTAGTGGCACTATTGTCCTTCATATTCGCATTGGTCCACGTACAATCCTAGAGCTCTTCTACATCATTGAGGGAGAATTCCAATATAACATGCTATTAGGGCGACCTTGGATCTACGCCATGGCTTGCGTCCCTTCAACACTTCACCATTGTGTCAAATTTGAACACGACAAACAAGTCCATGTCATTCTTGCCGACCCATCCCCTTTTAAGACTTGCAACACAACCTATCGCCCCAACGACATTCTTATCCCGCTCGAGGCATTAACCCAAACATCATCTCCATCCGTGGAAACATCAACTAGTACACAAACAATAGTTGCCACCACATCATCTTCTCAATTAACAACCAAGGACCCCATGGACGATATCTTCCAAAGACTTTCACTAGGGGAGTATCGCCTTCTTACTCTAGACATGTTCCAAACTCCTTAAGAGTATGGACAGCTTCATCAAAACCCAAGCTATGACTGTCAGATCAGAATGGTCATTCCTTATGGTCCTCCTAGCCTTCAAACCCATCTCGTCTATGGGGGGCTGGATCAAGCTCCTACTGAATCAAATCCTTCCTCCTTGCCTCAAATATTCACATCCGATTTCTCTTTTCTTAGCAACCCCACCTTTGCACATACCTACCTTTATAGGTGTGCATGGAAGGGTTTTGGCTTTGGGTGCTATTAACAAGGCTCCCATCGGCCTATCGAACCACCCAATGACGATAATGCCAATAAATGGTATGGACTGGGTTTCTAAGAACCCACTGAGGCTTCCACAAACCTTTGCCCTGAACCAACCATCAACCAATTTCTTCTAGACTCGCCTATTCTTCAATCCTCACCTATGGAGTCGGTGGTTTCCATCCCTCCTAGTTTTTTTTGCATAAACACCATCTGCTTGGAACCCCTAACCTATCAGCTCAACGAGGTTCCCAAGTCTCTCCCTCTCGTTTATCCTAGCATGATAGATGATGAATCAGCAACCATCAACATAGTCCACTGCATAGACGACGATGCTATTCTTACCTATATGGGTGCCGACGATTCTTTCATTCAGTGCTCCCTCCCTTTTGAAAAATAGGTTATGTTAAATGAATCAACCATTGACATTAACCTTTCATCTTCTAATGTTCCTCAAGTCTTAAAGATTGGTCAATCTTTAGACACCCAGGAGCAGATCGACTATACCACATTTCTCTCAGACAATCGCAAAGCCTTTGCCTAGACCTACACCGACATGCTTGGCATCGACCCTAACATTGCCACTCATAACATTGTCACAAACCCAAAGGCTAAGCTTGTTAGGCAAAAGCTTCACAAAATGCATCCTCGTGTTGCACTTCTTGTCAAAGAAGAGCTTCAGCGCCTTCTTTCAGTCTCCTTCATCCAACCCATCGATTATCCATAGTGGGCCTCTAACATTGTTCCTATCACCAAGGCGACTGGGGGGATCTAGATCTGCATAGACTATCATGACCTTAACCTAGCTTGTCCCAAGGATGACTTTCCTCTTCCAAACATTGACCAACTTGTTGATCTTACGGCTGGCCATGAGATGTTATCACTCATGGATGGATTTTTAGGATATAACCAAATCTTGATTACACCAGAAGATCAGCACAAAACCACCTTCATTACACCATGGGGAACTTTTTGCTATCGAGTCATGCCTTTTGGTCTGAAAAATGTAGGCACCACATATCAGCGTGCCATGACTTACATCTTTCATGATCTCCTCCATAAAATCATGGAGGACTATGTCGATGACCTGCTTGGCAAGTCTAAGCTTCGTCGTGACCATTTGACTATCCTCAAAATCATCTTCTCTCACCTTCTTTAGTACCAGGTCCATCTTAACCCCAAGAAATGTGTCTTTGGGGTCCTCTCAGGAAAGCTCCTGGGATTCATTATCTCTTTTCGTGGCATCGAGATAGATCCTACCAAAATCTGTGCTATCCTCAAAATGCCACCTCCAACTAATCTCAAGCAACTTTGCAGTCTACAAGGAAAGCTCCAATCCATCCGCTGCTTCATTTTGTAGCTTTCTGACCATTGTCAACCCTTTCATCACCTCCTCAAGAAGGACATCTCCTTTAAATGGGATAAAGATTTCCAAGAGGCTTTTGACACCCTCAAACGCTATTTGGTCTCTCCACCAATCCTTATTCCACCAAAAGATGACCAACCTTTCTACCTCTACATCTCAGCAACCAATCATTCGTTAGGTGCCATGATCGCGCATCGAGATGAGCAACACCGTGAGCAAGCAGTTTACTACATAAGCCGAACACTTGTCGACTATGAAACTCGGTATACTCATACCGAGAAACTCTGTTTGGCATTATTCTTTGCCACTACCAAGCTCCGTCACTATCTTCTCAATCACAAAACTTTTGTCGTCACACACACTGATCCACTCAAATACATGCATTCCAAACCCTATCAAAACCAGCGTATGGCTCGTTGGCTCATGCTTCTTGCTGAATTTGACTTAGAATTTGTCCAGCAAAAATCTATAAAATGGCAAACAATCGCTGACCAACTAGCAGATGCCCCTCTTCTCGACAATCAACCTTCTCAGTGTGAGTTTCTCAATGAATCTATCGCCACTCTCTTGACTGATGACACATTCTACCAAATGACGATGTTCTTCGATGGCTCTAAATGTCAACTCAGTGGGGGTGCGGGGGTCATCCTCATTCCACATGAAGGTGAACCCATGCCCCTGTCTTTTAAACTTGACTTTGAATGTACCAATAATATGGTCAAATACGAAGCCTTAATTTTGGGACTTCAAACTGCCCTTTCTTTAAGCATCAAGTTCATCAACATCTTCGGTGACTCACAACTTGTTGTCAATCAAATCAATGGTTCATATCTTTATAAAAATGAAATTTTACAAAGGTACAAGCACTGTGTTGGCACTCTTCTAGCATATTTTGAACATCACTTATTGCAGACTGTTCCTCAATCGATGAATAAGTTTGTTGACACCATGGCTTCCCTCACCTCTCATATTCCTTCTTCATCATCATCCTTGTCAAGAATTTATGTCATGGTACATCGTGTGCCATTGCCTTCATACATTTCCACTGACATCAATCTCGTCCACACCATAGACTCTAGTTCACAAGATGTATGGTATAAACAACTTGAGGACTACTTTGCTCATTCTCGCATTCCTCCCAACCTTTCTAGCAATGCATGGTAGGCTTTCATCAAGCGCACCGCTCGCTATACCATACTAGGAGGCCTTCTCTATAAAAGAGGTTTTGACAGCCTTCTTCTTCGCTGTTTAAACTCCACTGAAGTTTCTCATGCTGTTAAACAAGCCCATGACGGGATTTGTGGTGGACACTTCAGTGGTAACTCGGTTGCCAAGCGCATCCTTCGTCTGGGTTATTATTGGCTCACTCTTCATCAAGACTGTAGCGA
Organism: Torreya grandis; assembly: GCA_037957365.1. Taxonomy (NCBI): domain Eukaryota; kingdom Viridiplantae; phylum Streptophyta; class Pinopsida; order Cupressales; family Taxaceae; genus Torreya; species Torreya grandis. The sequence continues at coordinate 155,656 of JARHVA010007607.1, read as the reverse complement.
TTACATTCGACGTTGCATCATGTGTCAGTAGCATGCTAACTTGCTTCATCTCCCCAGTCACGCCTTACAAGTCACTCAGTATTTCTGGCCTTTTTCACAATGGGGCTTAGATCTCATCGGCGAGATTAACCCTCATTCGTCTCTTCGTCATCAGTCCATCATCACTGCCACCGAGTATTTCACTAAATGGGTGGAAGCTATCCCTCTCATATCCACAAAAGTCGACAAGATTGTCGACTTCATCAACACCCACATCATCTGTCATTTCGGTATACCTCACAAAATCATCACCGACAATGGCAAGGTCTTTAAAAATAAGACCGTCCAAAAACTTTGTGACTCCTTTGGCATTAAACTCAGTTTTTTTTCGCCTTACTACCCACAAGAAAATGGGCAGGCCGAGGCTTCTAACAAAATCTTAACTAAAATTCTCATGAAGGTGGTCAACAACACTAGAAGGGATTGGCACGTTCAAATCCCCTTCACTTTGTGGGCCTACTGCACTAGCATCCAAACCTCTACAGGTGCTATGCCTTTCTCTCTAGTGTACGAAACAGAGGCTGTCTTACCTCTCAAAGTACAAATCCCGTCTCTTCACATTTCACTCCATGACACTCTTTCTAATGATGACTTTTGTCAGGATCGATTAGCTCAACTTGAGTTACTCGACGAGCATCATCTCGCTGCCCTTAATCATCTCCATGTATATCAAAATCGCATCAAGCGGGCTTATAACAAAACTCTGAGAGAATGAGATTTTAATATCGGAGACCTCGTCCTCAAATAAAACCAACATGTGACCAATATGGAATGGAGTAAACGAGGCAAATTTGCTCCTAATTGGCTCGGACCTTATATTATCATGCACAAGTATGGATCAGGGACTTATCATCTATCTTCTCTTGAAGGCCAACCAGAACCTGAGCCCCTTAATGCTTTGCATTTACTACCATTCTACTGTTAGTCGAGTACTCATCCACTTGACATTTAACTTGAGCTCTTCCCTTGAGCAATCCTTGTCCTTTTAATCCTCAATCCATTCTACCCTTTTTCCCTTAACAAAATCCTTTACAACCCTTTTATGGCGTACATATGCTTCATCCTAATAAAAGGGAGTCCTTGACCTTCTATAAGTCTTGTCCATGACTCAATATTTTGTCAAAACTAAATCAAGATGTCAAAATATCCACGGTCACAAAATCAAATCAAAAAGCAGACTGCTCCCTTGAAGGACAGCTATAATATCATTGCTATAGCTAATAGACTGATCCCTTGAAGGACAGCTATTCAAAAGCCCTTAAATCTATAAAGCAAAGTATAGACCATTCCCTCGAAGGATGGCTATGACTAAATCTTGCTACAAACAGATCTTTCTTAGAAGCTTCCCACATCGATCAGCTTCATAAATGACCACCAAACAAATGACATCTTTTATGTGGACTTCCCGCATTGATCAGTCTGCTCTAAGAAAAAAAAAACCGGGTCATGGACTTGACTTGTAGTTGTCTCAAGGTCTCCTATAAAAAGGGGCAAAGCTCTCCATACTCTAAAATGGGTTACCCTTTTCCTCCTATCATATCACCTACTCAAGGGACTTCGAGCTCACTTTAATGTCAAAGTGATTCGATTACCACTCTAACATAACTCATGGTCAATGATGCAACACATAAATGGGGCTCTTGGTTCTAACAACCCCTGTCTATGTTGTCTTTTTGGTCCTTGTCAATAACAGGGTGCTTATGCCTTTTACTTTCTACCTACACTACTGGTCACATTTAACCACATCATTTGTCAAAACAACTCAATCCGACTCTTTTCAAACCACTCACATAGCCTAATCATTCTGGTTTCCATAGACATCAATACACATGGAAACTATCAACCACCCAATTTATGCCAAGCATAAACCATTACTTGTTGAAACATAAATCGACCTACGATTCATTTTTAGCAAACCTCCATCATGAATATGGATAGTTGCTAGGGATGAAAAAACCCCGACCAATGTTACAGCTTACACCATTTGGAAAAGGCTGTAGCATCATTTCCTCCTTGTCATTTCAAGCATGTACCCTCAGACATATGGGAAATGCTATATCTTATCATGACCAAAATCATCCACTTCGATCTTTTTCCTCCCTTCTTGGGAGAACTACATTGGCCTGAGGCCCTAACGACATGGGCTATGTAGGCAGCACTCAGTTGACATGGGGTCTTCTGGGGTTAGCTCAGCCATTCTCTTCGTCACTTTCTTCCATCTCCTTCTCTCGTCACCTGCCAATCACATCATAAACAATCACATATTTTCATAATCTTTAGCATAATCATTTTCACCATTTATATCATAATCATTAATCACAACCACATTATCATCATCACACAATTAAGTATTCACATCATATAATGTGCAAGTCATAACATAAATATCACTATCACATAATCCTTACGCATCATCATCTAATCTAAAAGTCATGACCATTCTCATTATTAGCATTATCACAATGCATCATTATATTAAACATCATCATTGACCATAACATTATCATCATCACATTCTCATCATAACATTATAATCATAAACATAATATCAAAACATGCATCATCATCATAATCAAAAATGCTGAATACATTAAACATTAAATATTTATAACACATCAATGATCCAAAACTATCATCATATATATATATATATATATATATATATATATATATATATATATATATATATATATATATATATATATATATATATATATATATATATATATATATATATATATATCAAAATCTTTTATACAATCACACAATCTGTGCCTCTGTCTCTCTCTCACACATCTCACATCAATGGCTCGCAGGCTGGTATATACATCAAAAATAAATCTCAAGGGCTGCCCTCAAGGTTGTGGCTGTGGTGGTGGTGGCAGTGGCTGGGAAGATGTTGTATCCTCTCCCCCCTCTGATCTATGCCATCTGTGAGACCCTGACGCCATCAATCGTGACATAGACCTCTGTTGGCTCTACTCTGCCCACATCTCTGAGTATCGTTGTATCTGAGGGAACCCCCTGATAGCCCTCTCATAATAAGCGATCTCATCCAGCGCATCACTGTATCTAACTAGAGATACAGTCTGTGGTGGACCCATTTGCCCTACTGCTGTGCCCTATCCTAACCCCTGTGGATGTGGCTAACCTAGGTGCACTGATGCCGACGGTCCTACCCCTTGTGAAAATGCTGGCTACTGAGATGGCTGCTGCCATGGGCCCTGCCCTCCAAAGCTCTGACCTGCCACTGCCTGTGCCTGGGCTGTAGCCAGTTGTCCCTGTAACAGAGTGACCTGCCCTATCAATGCTACCACCCAACCTATCATCTCAGTCAGCTACCCTGTAACCCCTACCAGCTGTCCCTACAAAACTATGACCTGGGTCTGAGCCGCGTCTCTCTCCTGCTGTGCAGTGTCCCTCTCCTCGCAGGCTATATCCCACTTCCTGGTAACAGCCTATAGATCCAGCTGGAGACCCACTTGTATGCTTGTGTACTGCCCTGCCCACCATGCCATGTAGGCCTCTGTACACCCTGGGTTAGCTTCCTAGGTCCTACTGACAACTTCTCAAAATCTGGCTCCTCTGTCTCCTCTAGCAGTGGGAGTGGCGCCTCTATGTCATCTCATCTGTACGGTAGGAATGTAGGAGGTATGTCCTATAGCAGCCTGTACTGGCACCACACTCTCTCTACTGGGATCCTCTTGAGCTCACCAGCTCACCTACCTCTAACCCATCGCATGCTCTGAGTCCCGACCATCTGCTCGCCCTGGTCTCTGAACGCTGGATACAACAAATATGGTCTCCAGATGATATTTGTTGGAATCAGGGCCTCCAATACCCCTTGGTAGTGATCAATATCCCTGACCACTCCATCCACCCGCGTCTACACCATCATCTCATGCCATCACCTGAATCCAACCCTGAAACTGACCTGGATTGCCATTGGGAGGCTGAGAGGTCGGGTAACCACAATGTGCTTGTATGCCCAACAGTGCAGAAGGTGGCCTACACACAGACTGTACCATCACTGATGATTGATGCCCCATAGATCTCTATATACCTGGGCCAAAAATATGGGCACCTAGGTGAACACTGTTTGCTACTCCAACATGTCCATCAAAACCCCAGTCATGGCCATCAGGAACCTACCTCCCTCTGCATCTGGCAACGCATAGACTGTGATGCCGATCATCATCGAAACTGCCAGCCGATGTCCACCCTCATTCATCGCGTATAAAGGCTCATATGCAAAACTAGCTGCATGGTAGCTCATCTTCGTGATGTGCTCACTAAACAATGTGACCATGTGTATATCATGCACCTCTCTTGAGCATGCATAGATGTCAGCTCCGTGTACCGACAGCCACAAAATCTAGTACACGTCCTCGACTGTGACCGTCATCTCACCCGTGGGAAAGTGGAAGGTGTTGGTGGCATGGTCCCACCACTCAATCAATGCCACCATGAGGCTCACATCCCTTGCCACTTTGTAGTAGCGTCTCAGATCGCCTAGCCCCACTGCGCTCATTTGCACCCACTCCTCGACTGTCACGCCTCTGCACATCTACGTCAGCAAGGTTGGGAGATGATCCTGTAACATAAGAGTATGCCTCACTTGCATCCATCCAGGGTCAATCTCATGTTAAAATTGTTCCTACTCTTCCTATTTTAATAACCATTCTAACCATCTATGCCTAACATGACACTGGAGAAGCCCTTGGCGTAGCTTTGACCTTTTGACTTGACCATTTTTCATCACTCTTTCTGACCAGGTAGCCACCGACATTGGTTAGTGTGCCGATGATGACACTCACCTAACCAACGTCGCTCACTTAGTGACCGACGTCGGTAGGTTAGTGATCGATGCCAGCCACTAGTCAATCGACGCTGGTGGAATCGCTGACATCGGTGACTGGTTCAACCCCAGGGCTGAATGGGGTGAGCCCTAAAAATTAGGGCTTCCCCTCTAAACCCCCCTACACCCCCCAAAACCCTCTAAAAGACTCATAATCTCTCCTAGACTCCCCACCCACCTTCCTAGCTACCTTCCTCCCTTGATTTCTACCAAAAGCAACTAAAATTTCAAAAATTAAAAACAAAACACAAACAGTCCAAATAGAGTTCAGGGCCCTCCTACCTCATCACGGCATCGTCGGCATGGTGGCACAATGGGTGACACTGGTGGTGGACCTCTCGCTGGTCCTCTACTCCCCTCTACCATCTCTTTCATGCCAATGACTCTGCACACTTCATCAGGCCCACAAATAACTCTACAGCCTCTAATCACTCTCCAACTCGCTCCTTCTCTCCATGAATGCCTATATGCCACCTCACTGCTTCTCCAGTAAACTCTGGGTCACTTTCAATTACTAGAATCTAGAGCACCTTTTTTCTCTCTCAATCAAATTCACAAATGACTTTTGGTGGGCCGCCAATTTAGTTTTGTCAGATTTGGCAGGCCACTGACGTCGTCATCAGCGTGCCCTAATCCACCGACGTTGGCTGAACTCTGCCGACGTCGGCCATTTTTGGTTACCAACATCGGTTTCTCTTACTGACGTCGGCGTCCTTCCAACCCTTTTTTCTTCATTGCCCCAAAATCATGCCCCCAATCAGTCAGTCCTTCAGACCACATCATTTTAGCCCTCTAGGGCCCACTAAAGCTCACTTTTGCCTCTATCCATCGACCACTAGACATTGGAGATCATGACCATCTCCTCTAACCGCGACTACTTCCAAAGCGATTCTGCCTTGGTTGTTTTTTGCATATATGCTACCTCATGATTGGTTAGCAAAATTGTGTGCACACTTTTGACCTTCACAAGTATAGGATCGCAAGCCAGTTGATCCGCACTACTTGTGACTTTTTTGTGTTTTTGGGAGTAAAACCTAAGCTTGGGATACTTGGAACATGACGACCATTGGAGCTTTAGCTTAGATTGAATAACCCAATTAGCAGATGACTAAATGCTGGGGCTCGATTATTTCCATTTTGGCACTCCTTGACCCTCGACCTGCAACAATTTGACCTGACCATCTCATGAAGTAGTGTATGCACAATCACAACTTTTGTAGCGTTCTCACTTTATCTTCCCCCTTTTCATTCACTCTCTATCAAATCAGCACCTGATTCCAAGTTCCCTTCTCTCATCTCCTGCTTTGAGGGGGGATACCTCATCCATAATCGGGGCAACCAACCCTCACCTATTTTTGTCTTACACTTCACTTAAACAACCAACAAGACGAAATCAATCTTATCCCATACCTGGGGCAACCGACTCCTATTTTTGTCTTGCAATTCGTTTAGAGCAACCAACAAGACAAAAAGGGGCAAATGTAGACACCTAAATAGTGTCTAACCCTTGGTCACCTTCCCCCTTGGTCCATTCCTAACCCATTCCTAAAAAATTACTAATTTAAAATAATAAACTTATTTTGGATTAACCCCCTCTCCTTGGACACATCACCTATGACACCTCACCTTGGACTAATTCCCATCCTATGACTCACCCAAGACCTATTCTTACTTCTCTCTAACCGCTTAACAAACTCTCGTGCATATTTAGCCCAACCTTCGATATTCTCCAACGGATAGTGCACTTGGCGGATGAAAAATGGGCTTAGTCGCTCTTTTTTCCCATTCTAACCCCGCCGACATCGGTCAAATGTCGGCTGACACCGGCGAAATCGCCGACGTCGGTTATACTTAACCAACTTTTCTGACCCTTTGACAATCCCAATCGGAAATTGGCTAATCTCAGAAGCAAATCATGAATCCTTCAATCTTCACTCTTCGACCATCCATCAATCTATGAAATCTCTCAGTCAAGCCTCTCACTCTCTCCCTCAGGTGTAGCAACAGCTTCAGGGTTCTTCATCAGCAACAGGTTCTCCACACGGGCTACATCAACAGTGGGTACAGGAATCATCAGTATCACACCTTTATCAAGGCACAGGTAAGTATATTGTTTGTGTTTTCTTTGTGCTTTCTAGTCATTTGCTTCTAAGTATTATGAATTAGATTCAGCATTCCCTCTCCCCAAACCAGACTATTAACCAAGCCAGACTTGAATCTTTACTTCTCCATCTCCCTATTGCCTCTGTCCTCTGTAAGACCATACACTCTGTCCATTCAACCAGACTCTCAGACCCAGACCCCAGACCATTTAACCAAGCCCAAAACTTTGTCTCAAGACCACTCAAATAAACCCAGACCCTGACCAGACCCTGTCCACAGACCACAGACCTAACCAGACCTCGTCCAAAGACCTTTGCCTCTACTGATGCCAGTCACTACCCAAACTGACGTCGACAGATTAACCGACATTGGCACCTTGAACAACCGACGCTGGTGATTGTGACCAGTTTGATAGCTTCTTTCAAGTAAACCTTTGCTTCCCTTTTTCATTTCATCTTTTATCATTTCAATTCTTTATCATTCTGTTGTTTATCAGACACTTCTTTTTATTGATTAGTGGGTTTATATCCCTTAAGGAAGTCTTCATACTTCTGGGATCAAGCTTTTGCTTGGCAACCCACCATCTATCCATCTAACGCCTTCCTTTTCCCAAGTTTCTTTTCTTTGCAAGTGTCATTCCTCCACAGCCAAATAGGAGTACTCACAGCGTCTGGATTATGGTGCGCAGACTATATCCAGGTACATAGAAGCCATGACCATTCTTTCTTAAGTTTCTCATTTTATCTCCTTTGAATTTGAAAGCAAAATTTGAATAGAAACAACTACATACACTTACATCTTGAGTTGACTATAATTATCTTGACTTGACACCTGGAGTTCAACTTTACTTATCTTAACTTGTAACTTACATATAACGTGACTTTTTTGAATTTTATAAATTTAGACCTAAGGGGGGAATAGTAAGATAGGTATTGAATTATGATGTTATAATAATTATTTTTCATGAAAAAATGGCCTCAAATATTGACCAAAATTCAAACTCAACTTCTCTATTTTTGCATATTTTGAACTCCACTTATCTTGACTTGCAACCTTGACAAGCTTCTTGAATGCAATGTGAGAGAAAAAAACTTTATGTATATTCCTAATTAAAATATATAATGAAAAAAATATTATTTTAACATAATATCCATGATTTCATAGACTTTTAAACAAAATTTCAGCTCCAAACTCCATGTACAACTCTAAAAAATACCATTTTATGCTCTCAATGCTCTCTTGTTCTCAAGAAACCCTAATTTGGATTAGGGGGTATAAAATAAGTTTATCTATTGAAAAAAAACTACTCATATTATTTTTGGATACATATATGATTCAAACCTATAAATTTTTTAAAATATCCAAAACTCTTCACCAAACTCCCTAAAAAAAATTCACAAAAAGTGTATGTTTGTTGCCATAGGGATGACCTGGAGATGTTTTCTAATTAATTGAGCATATTTTAAATTTGTTTTAATTTAATTATAATTTATTTATACCTTTAAATTATTTTTTCACACTATAAAATCAATTTATTTCATTGGAGGGACATGGAACACCCATTTTCAACTCCATTTGTGAGCAAAAATGTGAACCTTCATTCCCTTCGTGATCAAACCTATGTATTGAATTTTTATCTCTCCTAAGGTATAGTAAAAAAATTAAAAAAAATAAACATTAAATTATATTAAATCATACCCCAATGTAAAATTAAAATATTTTTCATTCAATGAAACTCAAAATATGCACCTTTTGGTGTTGACTAGCCCAATATCATTTCTAAATGCCTATAGGTCTGTGTTTTTCCATTTTATTGAGTTTTATGATTCATAAATACATAATTATTTTTTAATTAATATATTAATAATCATTAATATAATTAAAATAATTTTATATGCTCAAACAGTCACTTAAACCTTTGAAAACTTGGCTTTTTTTACCATCTCTCTTACTTAAAACACTAATTCCTGGCCTTTTGCCTTTATTAATAATTTCTCATGAAATTTTGATTTATTAAGGTGTAAAATGGAATTATATTCAAAATAATATCTGACACCACCTTTATTTTTTGGTAAATAATTTAATAATTCAAACATACTCCTTAAAACTAAGCAAATGAGGATTTAAGAAGGATTTTAAAGCACCTATTCTTATTAACGATTGTTCATAAAGTAAAGCCATTGTAACATAAAAATAATAACTGGAATCATGATTTAATAATGGTTCCAAAATATCCCTAGGAATTTTTTATCCAACTTCTCTTCACCTTCATATACCATGTAAATAAAAATTGCCTTCACTAGCTTGCAAATAGCTAGTTAGAGGAATAAAAGAAACCTCTCTCAAAATTTGGACTTGTAATTTGTTCCTAAGCATTATTTTGGACTGATTAATGTTTTATTATTATTTTAATACATTTTTTTTTTCCTTTAATCCTATTGTATCCAAAACTTCCCTTTTTTAATAAGAAATGGAGACCTATGTTTTTGGATCTTGACCTTGTTTATTGAGCCCTTCCTCTATGTAGTTGTGCAAGTTCGATCAAAATGATTATTAATATTTATATCTAGAAATAAAAACAATGGTATTGAACACTTTTTACTCTATAATGACTTTTGGGATTTTTTATACTATGTAGGTTTTAGGAACTTAACTTCTTTGAAACATGTGTTTAGAATTTATACGGCGATGTTTGGTTTTTATGTTTTTTATGTTAGGTGATTTTATTTAGAAGATTTATTAAAAATTTGTTTATTGGAGTTTATGCATCAGATTTTTTTTTTCAAAAAAATGTTTTGAAGGAATTTTATTTAGGACTCCTAATTTGTACATTTCATATTAGGATTTTTGTTCGGACCTTTTCATCAAAACATTTTTTAGGACTTCTCATCAGACAATTTGTTTGAAAATTTTTTCTTAGGGATTTGATCTTTCAAATTTTTATTTGAGCTTTGTGTTTGGAATATTTTATAGATATTTTATTGGCTTTGTCCCAACATGAAACATGACTCCCAATTTTTAACTACCAAAAGCTTGCTAGACTTAGCCAACAAAGTAAAATTAGTTACTGACACTTGTCAGGGATACATTCTAGCTAAACAAATGAGATTTGAATTGTGAAGCTAAAACAAACATATGAATGTTGATATTAACAATGTATGAACTAGAATTGAATGCTAAGGCTATATACATGACATGCAACTATCGACATATTCATTACTCACAAATGAATTCGAACTCAATTCATATTATATGAATGAAATCCCTAGATACCTCTAAATCCATCACAAGACACCAATAAAAATGAGTTTTTTCATAATACACATAAATATATTTGTGATCATTGTTCATAATTATAATGGCATCATCATCCAAGAGCTTCAAGGGAGCACTTCCATAATCCTTGTTTTATATCAAGGATTCAATGGACTTCACAGATAGTATATGATGTAATAATTTTTAACAATAGATATGGTAACTACTTCTAATTATGTGATGTTATGGATGCTATCGATGCTTTTTCACATGAAGAAAATTTATCCTTCATAGAGAACCAATTTTGTGTAGACTCGCTCACTCTTAAGAGATAAAGACTATACTTTATAGTGGACAAACCTGAGGTAATGGCTTGCATTGACCTACTAAAATATTTGTTCTCTACTAGAAAAATTACACAAGATGCATGTTTTCACCACATGAATATCTAAATAGTCGTGTCCTTCATCACTAGTGATGACTTTAAATTGTATTTATCTCTACTAGTTCCAGATGAAATTTTTAATAAATAGAGGTTGATTTCATGGAATAAATGAAATTCAATTGGTAGAGTGCTAATCCCATGGCTTCTCCCTAGGGAGACAATGGTCATAAAAGTAAATTCTCCCATACCCATTAAAAAATTTAGAATTGTGGTGTGGATTAGGATGGTATTATTAAACATGATGTATAGTATACTTAGTATCCAATTTCTAAAATTTGAGTGGGTGCCATTACTACATACGATAATGACTAGTGATGCAAATTTTACCCTATGAGAGATCATCAACTTCCAAATGAGAGAATAATTTATGAATAAGAGAAAGTGGCCCAATCCAATAAGCTGATTTTACATGATGTCATGTCTTCTTAATGCAATAATGGGAATAGTCTATAGAGACCTTGGTGATCTTTGGAGCCTGACCATAGGTTGTATTAAGAATCATATTTGTCATTATTATCCGTTCATACATATTTATACATACACAAAGCACATGATATAAATTTACAAAGATGTGTATCCTTAAGTATGAAATTAAATCCATGGGAAATCACTACATATACTTGGAAAAGGCATAGTGGATACATTAGCTTCCAAGGTTGTGTTGACGTCAACATACCCCCATTCTTAAAAAATGCTAACCCTTGTGTTAAATTGTGCAAACTTTGTATCTTAAAATTGAAAATTCACTTGATTAGAGTGTCATTACCATGTTTACACATCATATTTATTTGAATATCATTGACACCATACCCTAGTTGGATTATTTATTCATGGCTCTATTTTGGTCTTATCTAAAATTACTAACATTGGATATTTGTGTTTCAGGTTACAAGTTTAATGGAGTTCATTTGAGACAAGTAATTCTCAAGGTTTTGTGTTAAATATTAAATTGCCTCATTTACTATCCTTTGGTCTATAATTGATTAGTTGAATTAATATTGAAATTTCTAAACCCTTTAGTCTATATTTAGTCAAGTACTCCTTTTAAATTTAGATTTGGTAGGTTTTTTTATTTAAATTTTTGTGAGAACACTTTAATTTGACATAACATATATTTTATCCAAAGAAACAAAACCTTAGTCTAAAATATTTATCCTAAGTTATTCACATCTTGAGCCCCTTTTAATCTCATTTGTCTTAGTGTGGTCTAACTAAATGTAGGGTCCCTTTTATTATGTTTCTAACTTAGCTTAAGACTTTAGCCTAAAGCTTTATTTATATTTATTAATATGAATAAAAACATTAATCAAAGACTTTAGCTTAAGTTTTATATTTCCTAAGCTCTAAATTAAACATCATCTTCATCTGCAAGATCAATGGACTGAGTTTGATTGAATGAACAAGATCAATGGTGCAAAATTAAAGTCAAAAATTGAAAGCCCAAACCCTAAGCTAAAGTTTGAGCATCTTCTGAAGATTAATGGCGTGCATTTTATCGATTAGGAATGATCTAATAATATGTATTGATTCAAAACATCAATGGATCCCTAGGATAAGTGAGACAATGACAAGTCTCATAATCTTAGCTAAAGAATACTCACTTGCCAATGGCATTCGATACAATGGATCAACATCTAATGGAGTGTGTTTGATCAAATGAAGATGATTGGATGGTGCATGAAGAACATTGAAAATTTAAGACAAACATGGAGATGACATGTTATATAAACATGGTCCATAAATTAAATATCTATCATCTTTCAAATATTGATAGTTTGTAGGTGGGTGTAAACATTTTGATCGATGGTCTATAGAGTAGGAGGTACAATTAAATAGATCAAGATTGATAGAGTGATATTGATCCATGAAATAAATATTGATAGTGTGATATTAATGTTAAATTTAAAAAAAATATAAAATAAGATTGGTAGTGACAAGTGTCACAACCATAGTAAATATTTCAAGATAGGTAATGGCATTCAATCCTTCAGATCTAGATCATCGATCCAGGATGATCCATCCAGGGAAAATTAGATGGTGTGAGATGAAGTATAATTTTCAAAAGGCAATGGTCAATTTTTAAATATGAATGATCAAAATGCCATGAAAATTCCACATGGATGCCATGGTCATGCCACATCAGATCCACATAAGTATAATATGCCATGTAGAAGATCTTGCAGACCTAAGAAATGCAAGGGCATAAGTACATACTCCAATTCAGATCCAAATATTGAGGCTCATGCAAGTTTAGATAGATACCACCATTAGATCACTATAAAAAAATTAAAAATCCCTATTCCAACCATGTATTCTCCATAATCAAGCTAGGGAAGCTAAATTATCATCTGTGTAAGGGTAATTTAATCCAAAATTAAACTGTTGGCCAATAGCGAGCAATTTGAAAAAATCCATGGCTAATTATATATCTCAAGGGAGAAAATAAAGGATTTTATAAATATCTTGATTGAAGATCAAATACCTAATTTCAAAACAATCAGCCTAGATCATCTAAACATAGTCATGGGATTTCTTGTGGATAAGATCAAGGGTTTGAGTACCTAGACTAAGAACTTGTAAAACCTCCTTAAGGATGATAGACAACTGAAAGATAATATGGAACACTTACTCAGACCAAGATCACTGATCCTACTACACTTAGTTCCTTAGGCCTCATCCCTATGAAAATCAAAAGCCAATGAAAGATTGGGATGGGCATGATCTTAATAGCAAAATAAAAGATTACTGAATATAGGAGCATCAAATAGGCTTTAGGAAAAATTGATAGAAATATTAAAAGCTTGGTAAACCAAGAAAATGAACTCTTCATGGAACTTGTTATTAATTTTAAGCTAATTGATGAATAACATCATATAACAATGAAGATCTTATAGCACCAATAGGGGAATTTAGTAGCACAAAGGCCCCAAAGATTAGTCAAATTAAGAATATTCTTCCTATAGTTAAGCATTGTATATTTTAAAAGAGGAATATTCCTTTTGTAAAGGCATGTGCAACTTGTAAGACACATTGTCTATAGATCAGTCCATTAGGGAAAGTCTAATGTATTCTAAAACATTTGTAGAAAGGATAACTATCCTAACACTTGTACTTTTGTAATTGGATATGACTGGCTGACATACTTCCTTATATTTTATAAAAGGAGTATTTTCAATTGTAAAGGGGGGTGTTTTTTGAGGCAAAAAAACTATAACTTATGAGAAATTAATATAAGAAAGGAATTCTACAAAGTTTGTCCAAATTTTCTTATCTTTTGTTATTCTATCTTCTCTCTCACTTTTTTGTTCTAACTTCTAGATTTGAATGGTTTTTATGAATTTTGAGCGTGTAATTTGAATACAAAGTTATTAAATTATGCCAATTCTAGGTTAACTAAGAGTTCTTAGGTTCATTTTGTTTTCTTACTCTTCTTGTATTTGGGCTAATTTTGTTTGCTTGTAGGGGTGAATCTTTAAATTTGACTTGGTTCTTATTTGCATTGTTTCCCACATTCCTTAGATGTTTACCTAATGTGTGATAGTATTTGATCATATGTTACTTCATGTCATACATTGGTTAAGTGCATGCCTAAATGATATTTGAAATTTGGCATGATGTTTGAAATGAAGATCAACAACATCTCTTCTCTGCCTTACCTTTGCTTTTTATGTCCTTTTAACCAAATCACTCTATCTTAATTTTCATTATAAATATTTGTCTTAAATCAATCTTTAGATTAGTTCTTGATCATCATTCACCATTTTTAGCATAGCATACTTCATATTTTTCATAGATGAACTATTAGGCCATGGTGGCTCCCAACCACCAAACATTATAAATATTATGAAATAGTCCAGTTACTCTGCCTCTATTCCATCAGCAGATAATAGGATTATCACACCCTACAATTCATGTGATGAATTCTTAGAATTTTAAAATGAAAAGTGTTCTTGAACACTTTGGGCACCTATGATACATAGTTAGGAATCAACTAGAGGGGCTTCATTGGTCCTAGAAGGAGGGCCATGTTATATCTTTGTAGATTTGAAGTATTTTTTCTCATTCTTATGAATTGTGTTCAAATATTACTATAATATTTGCATAATTGTGTCATTATTTTATAAATTATGTAAAGATCATTGATATTTATTATCTTAGACCAAAATGTGTCCTTCCTTTAAATAAATACAACATTATTTGAAGGTATATGCTTAATTATGGTTAAGATGGCTTAATCTTTGCCAATTCAATAGGTCTGAGGTTAGTCATAGTGGTTTTAATCAAAGATAGATAGATCCTTTACAAATTTGAGTTTATGTGAGCTTAAACATGTAAATAAAAACCATAATTACATGTTTGGATACATGTTTGAGCTAACATAGCTAATTTTTATTGTCCTTTATCATCCTTTAAATACATATTTGAAAAAAATTCTTGATGTGCAATTTTGATCATTATTTATTACAAAGATAAGATTAACACATCATATTTCAAATAGGATTCAAAGTCTACAAGATATAATTACCAAGAATTAGAACAAGGTCACATTAAGAGGATAGAGAACCTATGATTTTGTTATAATTTCATAGGAGAGCTAGGCAAGATAAAGGTAAGTGAAGACTTTCAAAGTATTTGACAACTTCACCAATTTAGGGTGCTCCTGTGTTTGATCCCTATCAAGGTATGGCTTGGTTAGGTGGTTATTAAATAAATGTGCCATGTGTGGTACATGAACTTCCTCATAATCCTAAAAAATATTTCCAAACATTTAGTTTTAGTGGTATTATAACTTCTAAATAACACATTAAATCCTTCAAATCTATATTAACAGTTTTAATTATTGTTCATCAAGATGTGGCATGTGGATTGTTTATATTTACATTTAAATATATTGCATATGAATGGTTCCTTATCCTTCCTAAAAATTACATAGCTATATAGAATGATTTTAATAATTACTTCAATGAATAGTTTGTAAAAATCACTAGTCCTTGTGTCCTATACCAACAATTTGCTATAGTGAAAAGAGATGTAAATGAGCCCATAATAGCTTTTAATACTAGATTATAGAATATGTTTAATAGAACCATAGCTCCTTGAAAAACTAATGAGGATTTATCCTTAGATATCTATAAGTATTCCTTGGAACCCATGACTTCTATGTTTCTCAAAAGATCTGCTCAAATCATTAATACATTATCCTTAGATTATGTTGAAGCTATGATCATTAATGATCAGATGCAACCCCAGAGCCAAATGCAATAGATTATTTCTAACATTAATCTAAATTTACCTATGTTGAATTTCATTCTCAATGCCAATTAGAATATGCTAGCCTTAAATCAACTCCCAATTCTAAACCAATCACCTTTGATCCATGAACATCCTAGTTAAAACCTAGGATTCTTAAATAATTCTACCAATGGATCTCATCCACAAGGCTAGAGATCCTTAATTCTTAAAACCAATAGTAATATTAAAGTTTATAATTTTGTGGCACCAAAAAATGAGAATTATTCTATATTGAATATGGTTTGAAAGATAGGTACTAATTTCCTTTAGTTACAAAAGCAAGTTGGTAATACTAGAGAAGGATCTAAAAGGAACATCTCTTTTCAAAGGTTTAATAGGCCTTCAAATAGATCCCAAAACCATAACAACAATATATATAACAATGATTCATCTTCTAATAAGATTGTGCTTGATATAAATCTTTGTGATGTGGCTTTGCCTGATTATTATAGGGTTCATTATAATTCAAAACATGGTGAATTAGATTATCTAGATTTTTACAATACTTTGGAAGATTTTAAAGAAAAATTGGATACTTTTGAAGTTGTAAATAATAAATAAAATGGTGTATTTACCTTATGTTATTCAAGGTCATCCAAATTTTCTAAATCAACTCTCATGGTGGAGACATTCTAGTTCCCATTCCAAGTAGAGAATGAGCTTGAAGATATCCCTAAAGAGATTCATGATCTTTAGAAATATTTGAAGAAGACCTATCCTCTGAGGAATAAGGAGGAGAAACAACATTTGACTACCTCAACTCTACCAAATAAATTTGATACTCCTTATACTGCATCCGATAATAATCTAGATCCTCCTAAGGGAAACACCTCTAAACCAAATATGTATGCATCTAATTCTTCCAATAGGACTAGATATAACATATTAGAAGACATGAAAAAGATCAAAGATAACATTAATTTTCTTGAGTTGACTTATATTATATAATAAAGTGATTTGTTATTGGAATATTTGTCTGAGAATCCTAACAAGTCTTAAAATTTTGCACATGCTAACATTGAAATACATAAAAGCAAGGTAGATGTTCCACCTTTCCCATTGATAGTCAGTATTTTTGTTAAGAATTTACACAATTATTTTTTAGACTCTAGGGAATCTAAAAATATTATTATTAAAGTTATTTGTGAGAAATTAGGTTTCACTTCAATTAAATTTGATAGAGTTGTAATTCAATTAGATAAATCAAGAGTCAAAGTGATTATTGAATTGTTAAATGTTCACATGTAGGTTAATTCTAAACCACGGATCAAAAAATTCATTGAAATCAAATTGGTGGACAAACCTAATGCTTATAAGATGCTATTAAGTAGAGACTGGTATTTTAGATTAATTTCATCTCATTTCTTAATCTGGAATCAAGTAATGAAACTAGTAATAGGGTGTGTAAAAGAAAATGTGGTAAACGTATACACATGATCTAGATGATGATGGGAAATCCTTTTTGGCTTGGAAGGAAAAACTTGTAGATAAGAAAGACACTATAAAATGGTTTTTTAAATAGATGGTTGAGTGGACTACCTAGTCTGAGCTAGATCTAAGAAGTGTATGCTTGCTAGGAAGTTGTCAATCCACTATTTATAACAATTATTTTGATATAAGTCAAAAGTAAATGCATGTAATATGAGATGAAACTAAATTTATTGTTAAAAAAATTGACTAAATATAGCAAAAGTGGGTTAATACTCATGCTAAGATAGTTGGGGTCAAGTTCAAAAAAATAGAAAAGTTTTCACGAATAGGAAAGGACATAAAAATAGAATTTGGTTGGGGTCAAGGGGTTGAAAATAATTTGCTATTATTTTCTAACATAGTGACCATCGATAGTTGGTTGAAAATTTAGTGGTTGGGCTAACCATCAGTAGTTGGGTGACCATTGATGGTTGGGATAACCATCAGTAATTCCCTGTGAAATTCTCAAAATGTTTAGAAAAGTAATGGTAGATTAGGTGATTGGTCAAGAAGAGAAATTTTATGGATCTAAAGGAAGAAAATAATATAATGATAGGACTAGATAGGATAGGGATGTTAGAAATGAAATAGATCAAAGAAAATAAGCAGGAGATACATGTAACCTGATGGTGGAAGGTTGAAGAAATTTAGCTAGAATGATAGTAATTTGGCCTTCAAAAGTGATTCTAAGAGAGGTTTAGGTCTATATTTATTTTTATTTTTTGTTGAAGGGATACTAGATACCTATAAGTAAGATAGATCAGATGTGGATTTCTAGATCCAATTCTTCTCCTACTTCTTTCCATTTATAGGATGAAGTTACTAAATGTGAGAAAGAAGTTACTATTTAGGTAGTGGAGAAAGTTGCTAATTATGATACTTTAAATTAGGCTAGCCTCACATGAGGGAAGTTTTTAAACATATCCATGCTTATCTTGTATAGCAAGTAATGTGTTAAAGTAGGCTTGGAGACTTGAGCATCGATGGTCAGGCTAACCATTGATGTTTAGGTTGACCATCAATGGTTAAGGCTTTAGAAGAAAATAAGTTAAGAAGGCATGGATTAAAAATTTAAGCTAGAAAATTAAATAAATGGGATAAGTCAATTAGGTTGTCAACTATACTTAGAGTCAGGCAGGAGTTCAAGGTGAAATGACATCTAAAACTATGCAGTTTTTTAGTATCTACAACTAGACTAGGAGCTTGAATGGTTATATGTCAACTGACTATTCAAACATGTGGTTACCTTAGAAAGAAATTCCAAATTATATAAAGATAGAAATGGAATCTAAAATGAATAATATGATCATTAAGTTCAATGTAATCAATGAGAGGGTCAACATGGTTAACACAAATCTAGGTGTTTACACTCTTGACACCATAAAGGTATGTAACTCCAAAACTTCTCCTACTATGCCTAGATTATGGAAACTATATTTTAATGGTGATAGCTGCAAATCAAGTTATAGAGTAGGAGTGGTATTAATTAATCCCATTGGTAAAGTATATAATGCCTCTTACAAATTCTAATTCCCATTCACTAATAATCTTATAGAGTATGAAGCACTTATTCTTGGATTATAATTTGCAATCAGTCACAAGGTCAAAGAACTATTAGTTTTAGGTAATTTTGAGCTAGAAGCCAACTAGGTCAAAGTTAAATATCAATTCAAGTTTTCTTATCTTAAGAAATATAGGTTTAGAGTGTGGGACTTAATCGAATGTTTTGATGCTTGCAACATTATGTAAATCTATAGGGAAAAAACAAGTCTTCTAATGAACTTACATCAGCTACAACTAACCTTATGCCTAATCAAATTTCCAAAGTTACAAATCCTTACCATTCAATTAGTCCCATGTCCCTTAGTACTAGATAATGTCAACCACTTTCAAGTATTTAGTGATGATCAGTAGATCATAGACTTCATGACTAGCTCAAGAGTATTTGAAGATCACA
Organism: Torreya grandis; assembly: GCA_037957365.1. Lineage (NCBI taxonomy): Eukaryota > Viridiplantae > Streptophyta > Pinopsida > Cupressales > Taxaceae > Torreya > Torreya grandis. The sequence continues at coordinate 136,237 of JARHVA010007607.1, read as the reverse complement.
TCATTGATGAAGTCAATGAAAATACCATTGATGATGACAAAGTTGAATGAAAACTCTATGATAAATTCATTCAATTGAATGAAAATAAGATATCAAAAGGCATGATTGCTTTAGACTATTTGATTCAAATAAACTAGCTAAGACTATCAAGATTCCTAAAGTAAGTGGGAAATGTTATAATGCAATTAATCTTGGACTTCAAGGTCAACATCATCTGGCTAATATTGGTAAATCCTCTATAAGAATTGAAACCAAAAGATAAAAATAATTTTTGACCAAATATAAATATGTCATAGCATGGTTTTATGATGACCTAAAGATCTTTAATCCAAAGGTCATAACATATACCATACCTTTAAAGGAAAACTGCAAACCTTTCAAACAAAAGTAGATTCTTGTCAACCTAGTCTTAGAACCACTAATCTAAAAATAATTCAAGAATCTCTTAGATACTAATATTGTGTTTTCCTTTAGGTACTCCACTTGTGTAGCTAACTTAGTACCAGTCAGGAAGAAAAATGGTGAAATTAGATTATGCATTGATTTTAGAAATCGGAATAGAGCATCTAAAAAGGATAATTACCCCTACCTTCTCTTGACCAAGTGATCCAAATTGTATCTATTTCTGCTATGGTGTCTTTTCTTGATGGTTTTTCAGAGTATAACTAGGTGCTACTAAACTAAGAAGATAGGATGAAAATTACATTTACTACCAAGTGGGGTACCTTTTCCTAGAAAAGAATGCCATTTGGACTTATAAATATAGGATCCACTTTTCAAAGAGATATAAATCATGCTTTCCAATGTTTGTAGGTATGTTCATTATCATATACATGGATGATCTGACCATCTTTTATAAAAATAGGGAGGACCATATTATGCACCTAAAACATGTATTTGAATGATGTATAGGGTATATGATTCCTCTCAACCCAAAGAAAAGTATTTTTTATGTTACAGAGGGAAAACTAATAGGACATGTCATCACTAAGGAGGGAATCACTATAGACCCTGATAGAGTAGATGCAATATATAATATAGATCCCACTAATAATAATAATAATAATAAAAAATTGAAATAATTTTTTGGTAAAATAAACTTTACAAGAAAGTTCAATTCTAGTTTTATAAAAATAGTGAGACCTTTGAATGATGTGTTGAAGAAATATACTAGGACCACTTGGATTGAAGAGACCAAAAAGGATTTAAAATACATCAAAGAGGCAATTGGATAAGCCCTAGTCTTGATAAGTCTATAATTTACTAAAGATTTTTATCTTTACTCCTTTGCTTTAGATCATTTAATAGACATAGTTCTAACTTAGAAGATAGATGAATGTGAGCATCTAATAGCTTTTATGAGCACTAACCTTAAAAATGCTAAGTTGAACTACTCTTTAATTGAAAAATAATCATGTTCTTTGGTCAAGGCTATGAAATTTTTTAGGAATTTTATTCTTAGGAATAACGTTCATGTAATCCTACCAGACCTTACCACTAAGCTCATACTAATTCAAACTAAACTAAGAGAAAGGAGAGATATGTGGATGTCTATACTCTAATAATATGACATTGACATGAATAATAAAAAATTGGTAAGGTACCAAGGCTTAAATTAGTTGATTTTTAATACTAATTTAAAGTTAAGAGTTATGCAGGTTGAGTAGCAAAATTTTAGACCCAATGATTAGTATGATCCCATTATCCACTTACTAATCAAAGGTTATTATCCTACAAGGTTAACTAAATAATAAAGAAGATATCTAAGGCTCATAATGACCTATTTCTTGATCAAATATGGAGTTATTTACTAAAATAACTTTGAAGTCATATACTTGATATGTGTCTCTAAGAGTGAAGTAACTAAGATCATGAACACCTTCCATGAAAAGATTGAAAGTGGACAGCCATATGGAAGGACAATAGCACAAAAAAAATTAAGGGTTGGTTATTACTCACCTAAAATATTCAAATATTCTCATAAACATGTGATAAAATTCCACTCATGTCAAGTCTTCAACACTAGAGAGACCAAGGCAACCATGCCATTAAATCTAGTCATGATTGACAAACCTTTTGCACAATGGGGATTAGACTTTATGGGGGTATTCAACCTCAATTCCTTAGATAGTCACAAGTATTTTTTGACTACTAATTACTATTACACAATATGTACTGAAGTAGTGGAAACTAAATATTGTGGGATTGAAGGGGTGATCAATTTTTTAGAAGTAAACATATGCACAAGGTTTGGGATGACTGTATATCTAATTTATGATAATGGATCGGCCTTTGTATCCATTAAGATTATTGAGTGGGAATATGATAAAAATGCTATCCTAAAGTTCTCATCAAACTATTATCCTCAAGTTAATGGAGTGTCAGAATCAATGAATAAGAACTTGATGAAAGAAATAAACAAGTGTGCAGCTAATAAACCAAGGACATGGCACAAGTTACTTAAGTATGGACTTTGGGTAGATAGAAAAAGAGTTAAGATTGATATCAAGGCATCACCATTTTTTTTATATGGTTAAGAACCTATATTTCCCATCACACTCAAGCTACTAACATATAGGTTCATGCAAGAGTACATGGATGAGGACCAAGAATTTACAAGTTCAAGGCTGCTTGACATTATTCAAATGGAAGATGAAACATTAGAGGATTTTGCTCATTTTAGTAGGAACTAAACCAAAGTGAAAATGTGGTTTGATAAACATTCAAAGATAAAGGTGTTCAAGAAAGGATACTTAGTTCTTCTTTGGGGTAAGGCATCTGAGCCTAAAGGTAAACATGGGAAGTTCATTCGCTCCTTTATGGATAGGTCCTTATCAGATTACTGAGATACTTGGAGACAACAAATTTAATTTTAAATACTTACAAGGATTATAATTCACAATTCTCACCAATGGTTAGTGCCTTAAGGACTACTTCTCTACTATCCCACTTGGTGTCTTCATGAAGTAAATTGTAATACTAGTTAGAGTTAGTAGGTATGTTAGGTTAGTTTCTTTCTATTATTTCCTTTCTATCCTTTATTTATACATATGTTTGTATATATTTGGTCACTTATTTATTTTATTTATATTTATTTTCTTTATTTTTGGTGTATTTTCTTTCTCTACTTTGTTCATTGCTTTTTATAAGTCCTTTTGGACATCCCTCAGCTCAAACTTCACCCAATTGATCAAAAAGTCCATAATTCAAGAATGTAGATATAACTCTTCAGCACTGGATGATCATGGATTATTGAAATATGAGCTTAATGCTATAATTTGAAGAAACTAGTAAAGATTAATGGATACATTAATTGTTCCCTAAGATTTTAAACCTTGTTCTGATCTAAGCTTGGTTTTAAGAAGGATTACAAATATAAGGTGAAAGCTTAAAATATTGGGACACAATAATGTTTGCACTTAATAAGAAGTATTGACTAGGATGAAGTTTTCAACTAAATATGATTGTCTAAAGATCACACATTCAACCAAATCCCAAAACATGGATAATCTGGTTCCAAACCTTTGAAAGAAAAGATTTAAAATATCTAAAAATACAAAAAAATAAGATCTTATTACAAAATTGAAAAGGATTTTTTAGTAGAGGTGATTATGGTAATCTCCACTAGGGCTATGAACACTTGTATATCAGTGGATCAAAGCCTTGAGTAGAGAAAAAGGCATGTTTATCAAGGTTATAGATGTCTGAGTAGTAGTGGAACAATGCCCAATCCTTCCCTGCACTAAAGCATGGTTCTTAACAGACATCTAAATATGATATAAGTCATTGTTAATGGTTAAAGGAATGAAATATATAAGTTGTTCCCTAAATCTAATGGAAATTAATAAGTGAAATCAAAACACACACACAATATGACCAGGTTTTGATGATTGATCTTAATTTTGCATGTGCAAGGCTTGTTTGAACCATAAATTTATCTAAATAATGGTGACTGATCAAGTGGAATAGCTAAATTAATTATTATTATTATAAAATAAAGTCTCTAAATTCTAACATATTTCTATGTTCCCCTATAAGTCTCCATTTGTTGAGGTCAAAATACCCCCATTTTTGAAAAATGAGGACCCTTGTGTTAAATTATGCAAACTTTATACCTTAAAATTGAAAATTTACTTTATTAGAGTGTTGTTAGTATATTTGAACGTCATATTTATTTGAAAATCATCCTCACCATGGTTTGGTTGGCTTATTTATTCATGGATCTGGTTTGATCTTATCTAAAATTGGTAACATTAGATATTTGTGTTTTAGGTTACAAGTTTAATGGAGTTCATTTGAAATGAGCAATACTTAGGGTTTTATGCTAGATGTTAAATTGCCCATTTTATTATCCTTACGTTTTTAATTGACTAATTAAATTCATATTTTAATTTCTAAAAACTTTAGTCTATATTTAGTCTAATTAATCATTTTGAATTTAAATTTCGTGAGAGCTTTTATTTAAAATTTTGTGGGAACACTTTAATTTGACCTAATATATATTTTGTCTTAACATCCTAGTCATGTTTATTAACATGACCAAGAACTTAGTCTAAAACTTTTATCACGAGTTCTTCACATCCCAAGACCCCTTTATTCCTTTTTATCTTAGTGTGGTCTAACTAAATGCATGGTCCCTTTTATTTTGTTTATAACTTAGCTTAAGAATTTAGCCTAAATCTTGATTCATATTTATCAATATGAATAAAAACATTAGTTTAAAACTTTATCTTAAGATTTATATTCCTTGAGGTCTGACTTAGACATCATTTTCATCTACATGATCAATGGTTCAAGATTAAATTCAAAAAGTCAAATCCCCGACCCTAAGCTAAAGTTTGAGCATCTTTCAAAGATCAACGACATGCATTTGCTCAAGTAGGATTGATTTAATGGTGTGTATCAAGTAAAAACATCAATGAATCCCCAAGACAAGTGAGAAAATGATAAGTATCACAATATTATCCAAAGAACATTTAGCATTCAATGCCATTTGACTTGGTAGATCATCAAGATCCAATAGAGCACATTTTATCAAATGAAGATGATCAGATGGTGCATGATGAATGTTGAAAATTTAAGATGAATTTATATATGACATGTGGCATAGTCATATGACATAAATTAAAGATCGAGCTTCTTTAAAATATTGATGGTCCATAGGTGGGTGTACACATTCTGTTTGATAGTCTATGGAGTATGACATATAATTAAATAGATCAAGATTGATAAAACATGATTGATCTATGAAATAAATATTGATGGTGAATTTTCAAAAAATTGAAGACAAGAACATAGTGATAAGGGTCACAACCATGGTAAATATTACAACACATCCATTGGAATTCAATCCTTTAGATCTAGATCAATGGTCTTTGGTTATCCATGTAAGGATAATCACATGACATGAGATGAAGTAGAATTTTCAAAAGGTAATTGTCACTTTTTATATATGAATTATAAAACTGATGTGAAAATACCACATGGATGCCATGGTGATGCCACATCAAAGCCATGTAAGTATAATATGCCAAGTAGAAGATCTTGTAGACCTAAGAAATGTAAAGGCATAAGTATGTAGTCCAACTAGGATCTAACTAACAAATCTCATGCAAGTTTAGATAGCTACCACCATTAGAGCACTACACAAACGTTTAAAAAAGTGCTAAGCACATACATAAGCCCTAGTTCAACCATGTATTCACCATAATCAAGCTATCAAAGCTAAATTGTCATCTATGTAAGGGTATTTTGAACCAAAATTGAAGTGTAAACCATTAGTGAGAAATTTTAACAAATTTTATACCAATGGTATATCTAAATGGATACAATAAAGGATTTTATCAATATCTTGATTAAAGATCAAATCCCTAAATTCAAAACAATTATCTTGGCTCATCTAAACATACTCATGGGATTACTTGTGGACAAGATCAAGTGTTTGAGCACCTATTATAAGAGCTTGGAAAAACTCGTTGAGTGTGATAGATAGATACAAGGTAGGATGGATCACTTACTTGGAACCATGATCACCAATCCTATTGCAATTAGTTCTTGAGGCCTCATCACTAATGAAGAGAAAAATCAAAGAAAAGACTAGGATGGACATGATCTTAACAATAAAAGAAAATATTATAGAATTGAGGAGCATCAAAGATGTTTTAGGAAGAAATGATATAAATATTAGAAGCCTATTAGACCAAGAAGATGAAATCTTAATGAAACTTATTGTTAATTTGAAGTTAATTGATGAACAACATTAGAGAGTAATGAAGGTCTTACAACACCAATAGGAGACTTCAGCAACACAAGGGTCTCAAAGATTAGTTGAATTAAGAATATTATTCCTATAGCTAATCATTTTAGATTTTAAAAATGGAATACTCTTTTTGTAAAGGAATGTGCAGCTTGTAAAACACATTGCCTATAGATCAGTCTATTAGGGAAAGTCTAGTGTATTCTAAAACATTTGTAGAAAGGACAAATGTCCTAATGCTTATACTTTTGTAATTGGATATGAATGACCAACATACTTATTTTCATTCTATAAAATGAGTATTATCAATTGGTGGGGAGAGGGGGCGCGGTTGAGCCAAAACTATTTGTAACTTTTCAACAATTAATATAAGTAAGGAATTCTATAAAGTTTGTCCAAATTTGATTGTGTCTTTTTTTATCCTATCTTCTCTCTGACTTGTTTATTCTAACTTATAGATTTTAATGGTTCTTATAAATTATTGGTGTGTATACTTAAATGCATAGCTATTAACTTGTGATAATGCTAGGTTAATTTAAAGTTTCTAGGTTTATTTCATTTTCTTATTCTTTTTTCATTTGGTATAAAGTTATTTGCTTACTAGGGTAAATATTTAAAGTGGGATTGGTTATTATTTGCATTATTTCCCACATTTATTAGATGTTTTCCTGATGTGTAATAGGATTTGATCTTACGCTAGTTCATGTCATACAATGGTTAAGTGATACCTAGATGATATTTGTACTTTGTCATGATGTTTGGATGAAGATCAACATATGTTCTCTACCTTACCTTTCCTTTTGATCCTTTTTTAGCCAAAGCACTCTAGCTTAGTTTTCATTGTAAATATCCATCTTAGATTAGTCTTTAGATTAGTTCTTGATCATAATTCATTGTTATTATCATAGCATACTTCAAATTTTGCATAGATTAACTATTTAGACATGGTGGCTTCTAACCACCAAACATTATAAATATTATGAAATAGTCCACTTGATTTGCATCTATTCCATAAATAGATAACATGATTATCACAACCTATAAATTATGCACTAAATTCTTAGAATTCTAAAATGAGAAGTGTTATTAAACACTCTAGGCACATGTGATACATATTTAGGCATCAACAAGGTGTCTATTGCTTGTATCTTGATTATACGATAATCATGGTTGTTGATCATAAATTCCACCCCCCTATGCCTCCCCAAGTATGTAATAGACAAGTTATCACAACAAGAAATTATTTATGAACTCTGGGAGAGTGCCAATGAGAACTTGATAAAACACAATAAAATCACATTATATAGATCACATATGATCATTGAAAGAATGTGTTATACATAGAATAAGTATTTTGGATATGTCACTAATAAGAGAAAGATATATCACTTACATACATTAACACATAGGGACTAGGATCCCCATGGTGATATACAAAATAATATCTAGGGCTTTGGTATCCCATAACAACATGTATGCTATGACCATGATTTTATGTTTTTGAATGTAAAGGATGATACCCATGTCTTATAAAGGACAAAAATTTTAGGCTTGAAAGAGGATCATCTATGGATAATTGAATTATATTAGTCAATTTCAACAAAAAAAAATGTAGACTAGGCTTCCACCTCCTAAAGGACGGACAACTTCACATTTCTAAAATATACAACCCCCACAACAAATAAAGGTATCAAGATAGCCTTCCCAAGAACTTTCCCTTATATTAAAGGCTGTTAAGAAAGAGCCTAGGTTGATAGATCCTAATCTTAGGGGACTAGGGGATCCAATTGAATTAGATTCCTATGATGCAAAGGACATAAAGCACCCAACTACCTCACCAGTGTAAACACATATAACTACACCATAACTACATGATTTTATAGTGCAAGTAGTATTAATAGAGGAATATACTTACTTAATCTAGCAAGGCTCCTCTTTAGACATTAAGACCACTATTTGTTATAGGAAAAAACCAAGGTCTCCCCTCATAGAAAATCCTATAGTGAATCAACCACATGTCATGTATTCATTTCGTCAACAATAGGTGGTAAGAGCCAAGGAATTAAGCCTTATGGATGATAGATGGAAAGCACCGAGCATAGATGAATCAAAAGGTGAAAAGGCTCAACCTTTAGACCCTACTTCCCTATTTTCTTCATGCATTCCTATTTTTGGTTTTATTTTAATTAGTATTATTTTTATAACTCCCAAGGTGTGAGTTGTCACCTCCAACCTTGATGTTTCATTTTCTTCTTCTTCTCTCTTACACATACCTTTTCTCACTCCCAAAATAGAGGAGGATTATTTTACCACCATTTCTTCATCTTACCCCATAGTGCCACCCACATCCATTATTTACACTACTAGTATTCCATCTAGGACTACCACAGTCTAGACCATGAAGAAGAAAAAGGCCACTAAGAAGTTTAAACTGCCCTAACCACTTGCTGACTCGTTTATTCTACACAAATCACTTTGTTAATGCCATCCACTAGTTCATCTCAATATATCTTTTTCATGACCTCAGGAAAGGGTAAAATGGGTAAGCAAGTCATTACAGTCCATCCACTTCCCCAATATGGAAGTGTGGATGTTCAAGGTCATTTAGCTTTCCCTTCCCAACACAGTCCTCAAGGGAGAAAAAGAAAAACAAGTAACAAAAAATATTAAAGTGGAGGTTGCAGCTAAATATGCTATGCATAATAAATAGACCCTACCCAACTAGTGATTCCCTCATGGGAAATTGACCTTAGAGCAAAGGCTACCCAAATGCCTAATTTAAATATTATAGAGCTCCCATCAATAAAACCCCTATTTTATAATCCCTCTAGGAAAATTAAAAGGGTTAAAAAGAGGAATTTGGAGGATGAATTTGGGAGGGAAATTATTCTTCAAGAGCGGCATGAGGTCTATGCCTTGTCTAAAAGGTAAAATAAATAGTTAGGGTAGTTCCCCCTACATTGAAGATTTTAGGTCCTTAGAAACGCCCACAAAGATGCTATGGTAGCATTTCATGAATGGGTGAAGATAGTAAGGTAGGAGATGGAACAAGAAGTAGAACAAATCAAGGAACAATAATAGATGGTTCATATTCTAGCAGGGATTGAGGCTGAAGTGCATGATGCTACATCAAAGTGTTATAATGCTCTAGAGGCACTAGAAGCAATGAGGGCTAAATTAGCCACTCATATTGATCAAACACAACATTTTTTTAATTATTTAAAGGGATATGAAAATAAATTAAATTTGTTGATCTTGTACAAAACTAATAAGGTATACATTCATCTAGACCTAGTAACACCATTAGAGGCATCTAATGTCCTCAATTTGGTGGTTATTAGAGCACAAGAATCCAAAGAATTAGTGATAGTAGTTGGAGAATTAATGACAAAATACAAAGATCATGAGGCACTCATCTTGTAGATTATAAATGATTTTAAATTATCAAAGGCAAAGGATACTACAAGTAAGCTAATAAGTAGAATAAATTTTGATCGACTCATTCAAGAAGCTTCTGACAATTTTAAGTAGAGTATATAAGGGTTAACACTATAAGATATTGAATTTAAGATAAGTTTTATGAGGAAGAAGATAAATAAAGTTGATATTTTCAAGATCGACTTCCAAAATACAAAGGCAAAACATGCAAAACTATTAAATCAAGTTGATAGGGTACATAGACCCTTACTATAAAAATTAGATATAGTAACACAACATCATGATGCGAGTCATAAATATTATCTTGAGTTAGAGGTAAAGAAGAAGGAGATAGAAGTTTCTACATCTAGTTCAACTCATACACAAACAATGACCACTCCCACTACGGTTAATACATCCATGCAGATGTCTACTCAGCCCTAGTTGAAAGGGCCAATTTTGTGCATGTAAAATCAATATAATGGTGTGAATTTTGTACTTATAGTTCTCTTATGATTCAAACTTAATGTAAAATTTGAATATTTATTTTGTAAACATGCACACATTACTTGATATTGAAAAGGCTAACTTTAACCATTGACAAATGTAAGATAACTCTATATGGTTTTGTAAATATAGTTAGAACTAATGTTCTAACTATTCCATGTAATCAAAATTTTGATGTACTTAGAGAATGAGGAAACCCCTCAAGTATATTTAAACATATGTATCCCACATTTGTAAAGGGTTAGAAATTTTCAATACAAAAGCATAATCAATTTTGATTGTTAGTAAATGTGTTTGTGTATTATCCATCTAAGCTATGTGTAATTAGTATTAATCTTTTTGGTTGTATGATTCTATAATTCCTTGTGTATAAAAACTACAAGGAATTATTTCTTGCTATGATTGATATACTTGTTTTAGATGTACAATAGCTATTGAGTGATTAGTAGATTATATTGATCGTTGATAAGTAAGTTGAATATTTCATATTTCTAAGTGTGTAGTAGTGTTTTCCATTGATATAGTTTTATGTGTATGTGAAACAACTATATTAGATACCTCCCTAGTTTGAGTCATAATCTCCTAAGTAATGGTGTGCAATAGGTACTCTAAAAAGAGCAACCTTTGACTGAGGCCTTTGAGTTTCCTATATCAAAATTATCCTATACTGCTTGACCATGTATATCTATGTGAATACAATAACTACAAGAAATAAAGATTAGTTCTAAAATCACTTGTCCATTTAGAAAATAGCTTATGAGGTGATCCTTAAAGCCTTGGAATCTTTTTGTTAAGACTCCAATATGGAATATACTATAAAATACTGATTATATTAATCTGAATTGTGGACCACTTCTAGGGGGCCACCTCCTTATAGAAAGGCTCTATTACAATTCTTCTTGGATGCTTAATAACCTCACCAACCTGTTTATTTATACTATCTCCTACCTACTCATCTCCTTAGTATAATGCATGTGGGACTATTACATACTATTATTGCTACTAATTATTCCCTATCTAGGTACATTACATTCCATACCCCTTAAATATGTTTTTCCCTCGAAAAATGATAAGAAACATAAGGAGGACCAAATGAAAGCCAAAGCAAAAGTAAGGTGAAGACTGGATGGAAGCTCTACCATGTGTGTGTTTCTGCTTTCACTTCTTATGTCTATGTTGTGATAGGAGCATGTACAATAATAAAGTGAACATAAGCACTGAAATAAGAGGGGGATGTGAATAAAGAGGAATGTGTGGACTAACCATAACTAGAATCTGGTACTGAGAGTCGAGAAATGAAAGTTGAATCTTAACGATGATCACCTCAAATCTAGAAGAGTGGTATACAAAATAGTTATCCATGTGAACCAATTAAGGGTGCATGCCATCCCCATAAGCATTATTTCCCAAAGGAGGTGGAGCCTCGATTCCCTTCTTGGGATCTATGATTGTCAGTTTGGGCTCATCTGGGGTCTGCTCGAGTATGGCGGTTACCTAAATGGACTCGTTGGAAGAGTGCTCGGTCACTTCTGATGCTTGCTCTGGTGTTTTTGCCATTTGAGGGAGTGTTGTTTGGAGATCTTCCTAGTTGATATGATCTTCAACAAGCTTGGCTAAGCCCACCACTTCCATCATTGTCTGAGGTTGACATATTTGGACCTCCACTCTAATCTCCTCTTGAAGTCCATTGATAAAGCAATAAACAAAGAATGCAGTAAAAGTGCCATTGGTGACTGTCTCAAACTCAGTCTAATATTCTCAGGCTATGCCAGTTTGTTGAAGCTTAGTCAATGCATTGGTGGAAAACCCTATGAAAATCAGAAGTTAAAGTGATGGAAAGGATGTCAGCGTCAATCCAAAATGCGTCTTTTACAAAATGACCAATATATATATATATATATATATATATATATATATATATATATATATATATATATATATATATATATATATATATATATATATATATATCTATATATTCAATTTATTTATTTATTTATTTTTTTAAATTATTATTATTACACACCAATAGATGACAAATATCTTACTTACATTGTACTTGTGATCCTAAATTTAAAACTAAAAATGATGAACTAATGACAAAATAACCTAAAGGGATTTTGAGACTAATGCTAACATAAATATGGATAAATATATACATAGACGGAATAATTAGGATGTAAAAGGCTTTAGAAAAAAAGAATGACACGTATGAATATAATAAAATACCCGAAAGTATTTAATAACATGTGAAGCATGTTACTTATAATAAAAGACTAATTGTCATGATCACACCTAATAATTTGACCACCTTTAAAAAATAAAACCAAATAATCTAAACACTAATAAACAATGAAGCTAAATATGAAACTAATAACTAATAAACGAAATAATTTTGACTAAAACCTAATACCACTATCAGCTCCCACAAACCACGAAGGCGATGGGAAAATAGTGGCAATCAGAACAAGTGGTTTCGAGGTGAGCAAGGAGCTAAGGTAGTGGATGGCGCAGGAGAGATCTGATGGTGCTGGAGAGCTCGACGTTGGATGAATGGATGGAAAAACAAGTCACCAATAGTCGAACCAGTGCAATGCAAACAGAGCCAATGGAGATGTTGATGATGATTAGAGCCAAGGTGTCGCTAAGATGAGGCTGAGGATGAAATGATGATGTAGATTATAACGTTTACGTAGGGAGGAGGAGCCCAAAGTGGTGAGGACTACGATGTCTTCTAGTATTTTTTTCTGGTTTTGATCGAGCTGGAGATCCCAATATTCTGGGTGATGGACATCATGGAGGTAGTTGTAGGCTATGGGAAACGTGATTCAAGTTGAGGCTAACTCCCTTAAGAAGCCATAGAGGAGAAACCAAGGTAAAGTTGAGTGACGACCGAGCAAGGAAGTGACCAGATGTTGTCGAGGGGAAGATTGGTCAGGTGTTTTTGATCCGAAGCAATGTAGATCCCAGAACATAGAACATTACAGCAGTGTTGATTCGTAGTGTTTTTGACGAGACATTACAATAGGGAGGACACAGAACGTCGATGTAAAAGTTGAGCGCCCATGGTTTGTTCATCTTATGCTTTGTCGAAAAAAGAAAAGCCGAATACGTTTTCGCTTGCTAGGGAGGTAGGATGAAACCAACCCTCAAATTACATGTATATATCTAATAAACAACAGATCCAGAGATTTGGGTTAGAAGTAGGCCAACTGGTGAAGCCTAAATAGGATTTGAGGACCAGAGAATAGAGGCTTTAATGAGCAATGAACTAACAACTGCAATATTTTGTTTTGATTTTGATACAGAGTAACCCTTTAGCTATAGAATAGCCACTCATATAACCACTCAAATAATAAGATCCTGTACATAGAAACTTGCATACACAAGGTTCATGAAAAATGCCAAACCCTTTTAATGGCGATAAGCATGCATAGAAAACTAAAGTTGTTACCAAAAGCATTCCAAACGCGTAAGTAGATAGACAAAATAGATTTCCCACTCGTATACATGATAAGCATACAGTAAACAAAATTACTCCAAATTAGAGAATACTTTGAAGGACTGAAAACTCTCTCGAATCTCAATTTTTACCGCAACAAAAAAAAAATCCCGAGAAAGTGTTTTGATACCAACGTCAAGACCTCAATATGGAAAATACTAGAAAATACTGATTATATTAATCTAAATCGTGGGCTACTTCGAGGGGATACCTTCTTATAGCAAGGCTCTATTACAATTCTTCTTAGATGCCTAATAACCTCACCAACCCCTTTATCTATACTATTTCCTACCTACCTATCTCCTTACTCCTTAGTATAATGTATGTGGGACTATTAAATGCTACTATTTCTACTATTTATTCACTGTCTAAGTACATTACACTTTTTTCCTTGCTCTACCCTTCCTTTTTGAGTTTATTTTTGAGACCTACTCAATATAGATTAGAAACCATCCAACCACCAACTCACCTAAAATGGACATTATTTTAGAGACAATTCATCACTCATAATCCTTGATAACAACCTACATTCTTTACCTGCTATTCCATCCCTTTATTGTTAAAACCACATATGTGTAACTCATACCCTAGAGTGGAGTTTACCTCCATTGAGATCCTAAAATGTTAAAGGCTACCTTGTTACGATTTGTTGTGCATAAAAACATCATCAACACTCTTTCTGGTGCTATAAGGAGGCCCTTTAACACCTTCAATAAAAGAGTTTAGTTTCCACATAGAGTTACATTAGAGTCAGCCAAGAGAGTGACTAGATGTAGTTCTCAGGCTAGTCTTCTAGTCTCACCCTTATCAAATCGTAGGAGGCCTAGATTTGTACGAACTACCCCTATCCATAACACCTTCCCTAATAAGGAACACTTCCCTAATTATTCATCACATGGCTCAACCACCCTGGTTGGTTGGATCTTCTATTGCCATTCCAAAGAATGTCCATGACCTACCCAAAGAACCTGAAATGTATCTACTATCCTTCTCTCATTTAGGAGGAAGAATGGTAGAAGATCCCATCAAGTATTTCAAAGTTTCACTAAGATTAATGAATGTTATTAATGAAGATTTTCCATTAAATATTTTTCCATTTACACTAATGAATGTTGATTATGATTGGTATCTTAGTCTGATAGAGAATTCCATCACTTCTTGGAATGCATGTCAAGCTACTTTTCTTTCACAATTCAGATAGGTCACTAGCCCCAATTTGTTATATCAACATATGATAGCATGAAGAGGGAGCCCAATGAACTAATCAAGGCCTTCAATACAATATTTTAGAAGATGTACACTTGGTTGAGCCCGACATTGAAACCAAATAAAGTATTGTCATTAAAGATGTACAAGAATGCTCTAGATCCAATTACTACAATCCTTTTATGAAGGGCAGTTACTATGAAAACTTTAGCATTAGCTTATGAAGAGGCCATCAACATTAATAGGTAATTCAATATTTAGGTGCATGGTACACCTGCTATCAATAATGGTCTCCTGGTGTTGATTCAAGTTACATATGTGAAGCAAAATGTTACCACATTTAATCATAATCAGTTATACACACTACCTCCTCTAACACAGATAACACATCTAAATTATAGGTTTTTTAACAACCATGAACAAGGAAATGGTTACCACCATAATAAATATTCATCTACATCATCTACTATTGTTCTCTAGGGTACTAACTCTATAAAAGAAGAGTCAGATGTTATATAAAAGATGGTTAATAAGTTAAGCAATGACTTACTTGGCATGTAAAGGAATATAGGTAAAACCAATGGCCTAAGTGGTAATCAAAATTTTGGGTTCTATAGGTATAATAAACCATTCAATAGGCATGAAAATAACATAAAACAACCCAATAAACCTCCAAAAATTAATATATTAGAGACAACTCTACCTAATTTGTGTGGAATCCATAATACTTAGCATGGTGAACTTGACTGTGTTGAATTTTGTGTGACATTTGAGATCTTTTAAATAGAGGTGGTAAGGCAAGATCATATGCATAATCCACCAGAATCCCACTAGGACTTGGGCCCTTCAAGCACTACCATATTATTTGGAAATCATAAGTTTCCTTTCCCAAGTGAAAATGACAATGTACTAAAAGACAACACTGATGAGATTCATGCTTTCCAATAATTTTAGTAAGGCAATTACAACCTAAGGAATAGGTAGCCACTCACCAGTCTTTTCCTCCAAATTGTATAGCCATTCCACCAAATTGAAAAGTTAAAAACAATCCACCTCCCCCAAAAGGGAGTGATCAACCTCAAAACAAGGAAGAATAGAGCAAAGGAAGGTACAACATCATTGAGGACAAGAAGAAAATGAAAGCAAACATCATTGTTCATGAGTTAGCTCAAATAATTGAATAGAATGAACTAATGTGGAAGTTTATCACATGGAAGGCCCCTATGGAAAATACAAAATCTCTTACAGAGAAAGTAAATTCTTCTAACACCACTGTCATATACAAAATCAAGCTATAGGTTCCACCTTTTTTCCTAATAATCAGGGCATTTGGGTAGAATATTCATAATTATTTAGTTGATTCTAGAGCTTTAACGACTATGATGCCTACTTATATTTATCAAAATCTTGACCTAACTCTAGTTCCTTCAAAGAGATTAGTTTCACAATTGGATAAAATAGTGGTATTAGTGATAGGGAAGCTCACAAATATACGTATTCAAGTAGCATCTGAGCCATGAGTCCAGATGACTATCGACATCCTTTAAGTAGACATACCTAAAGGCTACAAATTATTGTTGAGTAGGGACTGATCTAAGACACTTAATGGATACCTCTCAATGGATTTATCTCACATTTTATTACCATGGAGAGGCATTGAAAATCATATTTGGATAGATAAGGAACCGAGGATGAAGTATTCTATCATAGAGTACAATTTTAATAATGAAGAGGTAATCTTTGAATCCCCTAGCCTTGGTATTTATACTTTCACTACCTAAAATCAAATACAAGAGCCATAATCTACTGACCCCAACCAGCTATGGACTCTCCACT
Organism: Torreya grandis; assembly: GCA_037957365.1. Taxonomy (NCBI): domain Eukaryota; kingdom Viridiplantae; phylum Streptophyta; class Pinopsida; order Cupressales; family Taxaceae; genus Torreya; species Torreya grandis. The sequence continues at coordinate 119,513 of JARHVA010007607.1, read as the reverse complement.
TTGATGGCACTAGATCTGAGCAAGGATCAAGTGTAGAAATTGAATTGATTGATCCACAAGGGAAGAATTTCCTAGTAGCATACTAGTTATAGTTACCTTGCACCAACAATAGGTTAGAATATGAAGCATTAATTTTGGGATTGCATTTTGTACTCAAGAGCAATTTTAAAATATTTTTATTATTTAGAGATTTAAAGATGGTAGTTAATAAAGTAAAAAACCAATATCAGTGTAAGTTTTGTATATAGTTAGAAATACATCATGTCTATAAATCAATCCTAACTCAGAGAAGATAGATCATACTGTATACTTTTGATTGGGGACACATTTTTTAAGTGAGAACATGACCAATATGGGGATTCATAGACCCAATTAGAGGATCTCTTATTGAAATACACCATGATAGGGAGGGTTCCAAATCCTCTAATTAAGCTCAATCATGCAATAACCCTAACGGGGTCCTATGTTTTGAAATCTCACTAAACTAACAAGTAAATCTAACCTAGTGCTCACCAAAGATTGTGTCACAAAGAGGGGATTATAAATAATAAAATTAAATATGCATAAGAGACATACTCACACCAATGTATACAAAATACTAATGCATGGAAGATAAGTATAAATGCATATATATTTACTCTTATAGAGGGGGAACAGAGTTAGGAATACTTACCTTTGAAGATGAACCCACCAAGCCTTAATCTCTTCCTTAGCCAAGATGATTTGTAATAAGTTCTTGTGTTATGTAAAGATGATAAAGACAAATCATCTCTAGGCTACACAACCCATTAGTGCATCTAAAAGATTTCTTCACAAGATAAGATTCCTATCTCTAAAGAAAGTATGAAACCTTAAGCTTACTCCTCAAGTAGACTGGTGGATAATCAGATGCACAATAGCTCTTACTTCTTCTTATCTTCTCTAAATAATGGTGAAATGGACTTTTATATAGGCAAATTTGACCCTAAACCCTTCTAAAAATCCTAATGAATAGGGTTGACATAGTCGACCTAGCACAATTTTGGATAATTATTCACTAGATCATGAGGTAGGTCAGTCAAAGGCCAAACTAATTCCTAAGTTAAAATTACTCAAAATTATACTTGGTCAACCGAGTCGACCTAGTATATCCAAATGAAAAAAGTGGATTAAGGTGAAGAATAAGAAGATAAAACATAAAAAATGGCTAAAAAGGGTACAAAAGAGAAGAACAATCTTAGGGAAAATGGTGTTAGGAGACAAGTGTGTAGATAACAAATGGTAAAAGAGACAACAATCCTATGAAGCACTAATGGTCTGCCCACCTCTTTCTTAATACACCCCTTAAGGCATGCACTTAGAGATATTGAGACTCAATAGGTTCATGAAAGATACAAAGTGTTAGTAAGTGATAAAAGTTTGAAAATATTGTGTATACATATGCCCCACTCGAAGCTCATCATGTGTCACATGAGTGCAACATCGGATGGTGCTTCAAAAAATAGAACATGATAACACATAATGTTAATGGTAAGTAAAATACAATAAGGAGAAAATAATATAAATGAAAGGACAAAATTGAAATACACATACCTTTAATTACCTTAGTGATGCAAATAAATATTGAGACTAAAAGAGAAGTGAAGGCATCTAAATGTGAAGAACATTAAGTGAACCTGTAGAAGTTAGTACAAAAAAAAGCAAAAAATCAAAAATTTTGGAAGAGAGGCATATTGTAGTGGAAATAATTATTTACATAATCACAATTCTATAACATTTTAGGATTCAAAAAATGGAGTAGTAGAAACAAGATATAGGCAAACTAAGGAATCTAATGGAAAAGATTTGAAAGATTAAGATTTTTGAAAAGTTTAAATAAGGTTAAAGGGAAGTCATTTAGTATTTTTGATTTGTGTAGGAGAGAAAAAGAGATGTAAGAGACCAAATGAATTAGGATGGAAAGAAGACAATAGGCTAGATGAGAGGGACCCCTAGCAGCAGCAGGTGTACTACAGGTTGGCAACTAAGAATCTAAAGCTAGTTTTTGAATATTGTATTGAAATTAAGTATATTTTAGAAATATGCAACTCAACACATTTCTAGACATTATAATAAACCCAATAAGTTGATAAGGGTATGAAAAAACATATATGGAAATGGGTTTGAAGGGTTTGGGGAAATAACTGCTGGATGGCATTTATTTTACAAAATGTAAGGGATTGGTAGATAAAAATAACTAGGTCAACCCAGTTGACCTAGTAGGTTGAAAATTGGTGAAATCCACATTGTCAACCTAGTAGGTATGTGCCAACATAGTTTATTTTCTAGACTGTTGACCTAGTACATTGTTGCCAACCTAGTTAAAAATACATTGTGATAAATTAGTACTAAAAAAAAAATATAGAGGCGTTGACTTAGTTTATGAAATCAATCAAGTAAAAATAAGGAAATTTTGGTCAAACTAGTATTTGGCCAAAGGACCAAAATAGTACAAAAATACATGTAAAAGGCTAAAAGAGTGTTAGAGTGGCCCATAATGACTAACTAAGGGTTAGAATGGTTGAGTAGGTTAAAAATAGGTTGCATTGATTGAAAATGAATAAATTAAAATAATTAGGATTGTTTTTATTAAAATTTGAAAAGAAAATGTGTTTTGATTATACATGACATGGAGGATCTAATACATCTCTTATTATTTTATGGTTGTAGGGATGTCTAAGGTTCTAGAAATTTGTGGATGCATCATGGCTCCTTGACTTATTGGAGTGATTGTCTATTAAGGATAGAGCTAGATTCATCTCATTAGGCCTAGGAGGCATAGTAGACATGTATAGGATACCCCTTAGTTCAAATTTATTAGTCATGTTCCTGGGATCTTGGGAGTGATTTCCTAACACATTGAGGTGGGAGGTGGAGGGGGATACCATAGAGGTGGGTATCACCTTTGAGGATTTGGATGAAATCCTAGGATTACCCATAGAAGGTACACCTATGGTCGTGAGGGTACTAAATAGTGATGAGGAGAGGAGAGCCCAAACTATATGTGCGATAGGCTTAGAGATGACATACCCTAGATTGAGAGTGAGCATGTTTTATGTATATACTTCATAGATTCCATATATCTAGAAGGTTATTATAGGACTTGTGACAGCATGGGTGTTGTGTCACAAGTTAGATGGCAAAGAACCACTATTTGTGATAGCTTTGAGCCAAATGATATTAGAGAAAAAGGTGTTATATGAATTATAATCTATCATCTGGGTACAACTCATGCATGAAATGTATGGAGTGTTATCCAGAGGATATAAGTTAGTGGGACTGATTATATTATTGATGGCATGGATATACGAGAGGTTACCTATATATTGGCTAGTTGGGTTACCCCATGTGGTCAATGATAAGTTATCTCAGGCTCAGAGATGTAGTTAAGAGTAGGTAGTGTGGGCCATGCCTCATGTGCTAACACTCTGGACGGTGAGATGAGTGGATATTTTATGGTAGCTATATGGGCACATCACTATGATATGGCCTAGTTGGGAGATATTTTACCATATTTGGCACAAGTAGAGGTGACAAAGCACTACACTTGTTAGATGAAGCCACATCCAATTTCATGTGTACCAAGGTAGATGTGATTGCCTCAATAGTAGTGTTGATAGTGGTTCCCACATTTTGGGCTCAGCATGTGAGAGAGTCATGGGGGAGAGGAGGAATATGGCCACCAATTATTAGGTTGACACTCAGGCCATGTCATAAGAGACCATGGACTAGTCACACATGATATCTAGTGGAGCGAGATGAGATAGATGTAGAGGTAGGATTACCAGAGGGACCACTTCCATCTCTATAGTAGGAAGAATAACAACTAACATATGCATGACATCTATGGAGGAAAAAATATTAAAAGAGAGTAGAGACATTAGACATCTCAGATGACCCATTAGATGGGCTAGGATAGAGTTTGGATATAGAAAGACCACTCAGGTGTAGCTTGAGATGGGTATGAGTGGTTATTCTGATATTTGTGTTTAGGTTGCAACCTATAAATGAGTTTCTTGAAGGATGCATTGATAGGGAGACTATACTCAGTAGGTACACATATGGTGAGATAGTAGTGGTTGACACATAGATAGGTAAATAAAAAGATGGTTAAATTTTTACTTAAGATAGACTAAAGATAGATAGATTTTGAGATATATCAATGATCTAATATCTATTTGGTTTGGCATTTGAAGTTATGGAAGAAGATGAGGAAACTAGATGTGGTCCCTAGTGATGGGAGGACTCTATGACATCCTAGATGAGGCAATGATGCCATATGACCTTGCTATACTAGAGGATCCCAGGGTACCATTTGTCCTAACTTAGGTAATATAGTTTAGATTAGCTAGAGAGGTTACAATGTAGTTGTGAGTGCATATAGAGGGGATGTAACCATAAGTAGAGGTGAGTGCAGGAGAGGCATAAGCATGGTAGGCCCTTACTAAGGAGAGATCTACACATCTAACTATCGTGACATAGATGGGATAGGTATAAACAAAAGAAAGAGTGAAACATTTAGTAACTTTATGCCATATGACATAGGTACAATAATAAGAGAGTTCAACACATCTAGTGACCCTAGCCTAGTTAACATAGGTGCAGGCTCAGGTGGCTCATGTACAAGGGTGAGTTTCAAGACTAAGATCTCAAATAGCCTCTTTGGAACATTTTCTTTAGAAAATTTAGATTCATGCATCTATGGGTAGCATGGTTAGGCCACAAGATGGGCATGATGGTGTTCATCCATAGAGATAGATCATTTTATATGGTTGTATTGTTATATGAAAACTCATTATTTATATATAGATGTCTCATTTTGGGATTTGGATGTTGATTGTATATGTTTTCATTATGATTGTGTTTTTGGATGCTTGGATCTATTTATTTCTATCATATGTATTTAGTTGTTTGTTGTATATGATATGGTAAATATATGAGTATGTAGTTTCTTTTCTAATATTATGTAGAACACATGCATGGTTAACAAGAAATAGGAAAAAAGGACTTGGTAAAATATAATTAATAAAAAAATACTACACACCATTTCACATTGGGAAATGTGTAATTACAATAAAATGACTAAGTATAAAGAACCAAAACGGTGGTAAAACAAGATGGTAAAAAGTTTGTTTTTAAACTAAGAAAAAAATTGGCACCAAATTAAAAAAAGTAAAATCACAATAAATCATGGGAAGTATGAAAATAATGTATAAAATGGAAGTCATGTAAAAGGAAAGAATGGTATAAAAATAAATCAGTTAAGTCATTCAATCATACTAAATAATGTGGGGAAGTATTAAAAAAAAACAAAATTGGCAAGATTTGATCTTAAATTTATCACACTAATTGAAATTGGGAAGTATGAAAAAAGTTCAAGAAATGGTTAGATTCTTACATGCAATCATAAAATCTGAAGATAAAATAGAAATACAAATGAAGTAAGCATAAAAAATACTAAATCAAGTTGGTAAGCATGTCAATGATCTATAAATTCATAATCAATCACATCTTATCTCATATTTGACATGTAATTTTGATTGTGACTTGGATTATTTGAAAATTTTGTGAGGAAGGCCATGTCCTATCTATGCTCTTATACTATAGCTTATAAAGGGAATACCAATGAGGTGGAATTTAATGGTAAAATTTGGTAACAAAGGATGTTGGTAATATGAATGTAAAATTATGGTAATTTGTGAGGAAGGCCAGGTCCTATCCATGGTGTTACAATACAACTCACAAATGGAATGCCTAGGGGAGTGATAAGTGAATTAAACAATATTTCTTAAGAGAAAATATGAGGAATATAGGGAATGAAAAAAGGAATGTAAAAATAATAACTTAGGCATCTTATGAGAAGACATTAGGAGATAAGAGGCATACTAAGGACATGAGAAGACACTAAGTGACTAATGACCATCAGTGTACAAAAGAAACCTATTTTCTATAGACATAAAGCTTTGTAGGCAAATAAGCATGCTACTAAGATCAGATCATGAAGGTAGATTGGTAAAATAAAATTAAAATGTACCTACCTTCCCATGACGTGTTCCTTATTCCTCAAGATCCCTTATAGAGCCATCAATCTACTATGAAGATTAAGTACTTGCATCAAAAAGTAGGTATAGCTAAAAGATTTTTTTATTCTCCTTTTATAATCTACTAGCCTACCACACCAAAATGGACCTTAGATATATCGTGATTCCAAATATGGAGTTTGAGATTTGAATAGAAGAAGATGTGATTTGAATCACATCTTTTAGAGTGATTTGAATTTTAAGAATTTTGGAATGTTTTTGCATTTTTTTATCATTGCATTTTTTTATTTTCAATGTTTATAAGAATTTTAATATTACTCCTCCATATAGACTAGGAATGATCAATCATGATAGATAGAGTGATACACAAGAATGAGTTGTAGTCTTAGGCTAAAGGAAGCTAAGTGACTAAATACAAGACTGACTAGAACACTTAAGATTAATAATAAACTGGCATCTTATCTCAAGTCTCAACCATATATATGCTTATTTTTCAAAAAGGGAATAAAGGACATCCAAAGTGGACCAGTGAAAGAAGAATATAATGAGATTAATTGTTTGCTATCTAATTACATGGTAAATATGGAATGACTAAAGGGAACTAGGTGTGTATAACCAAGTCACAATGACAATTAGCCATGAAAAATAGAGTTAATAAAGTAAACAATAATGAAGAAAAAATAAGGGATTTTTTTTAAAAATAAACTCAAAAAAGAAAAGAGAAAGCAATGATAAATCAGACATCTATATGAAAACATAAATCATAGTATAAGTAATATAAAGTTCAAAAGTATAGTCACTATGTAAGATAAATAAAAATTCTACACAATGTAAAATGATATAAAAAATAGATAAACATAATATTAGACCACATGTCCAATAAAAATTTAAATTTAAATAACACCATGCATGTGTTCACAAATATTGATATATTTACCCACACACATTATCTATAACATCTAATAGATATTTTCGAAGTTAGAGGCAAATGACTGCTAATGTTTCCTCTATCTTCAATGAAAATCTAGAAAATACTTCTCATATAATCTCCTCAATAGAAAAGCTAGGAATTTTGGATGTATCATGTTGAGGAGTGGAATCTATAAGAGATGCAAGAATCACCAGTAGGAAGGATCCACAAGCAAGGGACTTAAAGGTGGAGAAGAATTCATACGTGATGGAAGGTCCATGGGTGAAAGATTCATAGGTGGAGAAAAAGGAGGTGAATAAATGACCATAAGAGGGGATGGAACCATAGGAGGTAGAACCATAGAAGAATAAGGGAGAGCCTTCTTATGAAAATGACCTGTGGGAGGAATAAAAGGGGTGGGAATGGTTATAAGGTGATCTTTAAGGTATTACTAAAGGATGAAATAATGATTGATGTGATGGGTACCACATTGATGCCAAATAAAATACACCTTTCCATACTTAGGCATATACTCAGCTAGTACCTTTGGAGGAGGTATGGTTTTGTCTAAATATTGAGAGGTATAAGGACACAAAGTCTCAATACATTATCAAAACTTGCAACAATGCATGTAAGAATGGTTATTTGTTCTATGGAAGCAAATATACACATGTGAGTATGCTTAGTATAAGTAATAACAAGAGGAGGTATAGTAGAAACATAAGGAGATTAGGAAGGCTTGTCAACCCATTTGGTGGGAAATGGAGCCGTCTAAGGTAAAATAATCAAGCCATCACTAAGAGAAGGTGATGGTGGGGAAGGAATGAAACAAAGCTCAAAGAAAAGATTAATGAGATTATAAATAGGGAGATACTTAGATAAAGTGGGAGTAAGACTAGGCTCAACTATAGCAGGTGTAGAAATGGGCTCAACTATAGTGGGATCTAATGAGGGAGGGGTGGGGTTTTAAAAAGGTTAAAGAAGAGTTTCATGAATCTCATGGATAAGAAGGCTATAGTGGTTAGGTTCCCTGGCAAAGTGGTAAGGCCCAATCATAGCATAATCTATCAGCATACTCCTATGAGGTTCCTCAAAAACTTGAGGTGTCAGCACCATATATACCCTATAATAAAGAGTAAAAATACTAAAATTGGAACTATAAATGATGGAATATATGAAGACAAACAAAAATACTAAAGCAAAGAAGAATGATAATATATAATCTGAACATCACGAGCTTGAACAAGACCACCTAATAATAGATTGTCTAAGGAATAAAAATCATCATAGTCACATGTGTGAAGATAAATAATGAACATAGGGATGATTTTTACGTCTGATAAAGTGTGATGATTATAATTTTGAGGATTAGTCAATACAATGGGAATGTCATCACAAAAAGGTTTACGAGAATGAGGCTATAAAGAAGTAGGAAGATGAGAGACGAGATGAGGTGAGAGATCAAAATTATTAATCATTAGGTTGATCTCATCAAGTTCATCATTATTAGAATCTAAGAAGTTACGATGAATATTTATAATGATTTTGGGATGACTGTTGTAAACTCAAGTGGAATTAATGGGAAATTTGAATCATTGAGACTCACAAAATGGAACATTGGGTAAAGGTTCAAGAGTAGGAATATTGAACACACCACAATCTTGGAATTGTTTAAAATTACAAGGGTTAGTGTCACCTTGAATCCTATAGATGGATCCATTATGAGGGAATTTAATGCATTGATAGGAGGAAGAAGCAACTGATCATATATGGTGAGTCCATGGTCTACCAAGAAAGATGTTATAAGTGATAGGAATTAGATTAGAGACAAACAAAGAATTTAACTAATCCATAGAGATAATTTTTAAACACACAATAATAACAAATTATTTTATTATACAATTATACATTCCATAAGATTACATATTTATAGGAATCATATTCCTATATTTTCTCCAGTAATTTCTCACCTGAAATATTTTTGATATTCTCTCACTTGAATCCTATAATAGAGCAAACCTATTATGATATATTGTAATAAAAAATAACAATATATCTTAGTAATAAAATATTTGAAATAATGTAATATTAACATATTAACCATATGGTTATAACAACTAATTACTTTTTAACTTTTGGTAAATATCAACTTTATTATTTACCACTTGGTAAATACCCAATTTTACATAAATGTAAAATCTATTCCTAACATTCCCCTACATAGTTTTTACATGATGTAAAAACATTCACACTTTTATCTATAGTATGATCTCCCACTATAGCATGCCAAAATATGTGGCTCATGACCTTGATACAAAGAGAACCTCACTCCTCCCATGGTTTTATAGGTTTACCACAAACCTTGACATGAGTAGAACAAAGAGAATTGTATGCCATTGCATACTCTTAAGTCTACATACTACTGACATAATCTTGTTGCACATGACCAGTATATGTGAAATAATGTATCCTACATTTATATTACATGACCAAAATAGATGTTTCACTAAGGTCATCTCCATAAATAAGTAAGGTAGTTGCGAGATCGTTGTAGTAGCTGTTCTCCTAACTATTTCCAAAACATTATTTATCTCTTGGTGGTTTTGTAGATCTCTACCACAAACCTTATCAAGATCCATGAAATAACTTACATTGGTTCTTTCCATATTTTTACAATGTCTTCACCTTAGGGAATCATGTTTAGATATTTCACACAAATTACATTACATGAACATGCATTATTCTTCTATTCTTATTATGAAAATCACACACTGTAAATAAAAAAACATACCACACAAGTCACCAGAACATTGATGTGGCCCAATCATTATTGATTGATGAGAGGTCAATAAAATACCTCCTTCTATTTATCATCTAGCCTCTAGTACATCAATTCTTACTCAACCAAAGAAGTCATGAAGATCTGGTACAAGTGAAAATGCATCCATAAGCCAATTTGTTTTTATTTGTACAATTTTTTACTTTATATAACATGACTCAAAAATGACCAAAAAACTCTTGAAACTTTTGAAATTTTTTTGACTTGACTCTTTTGATAATAATGACATATTAAAAAAATCCCAATCTCGACACTTTATAATTTTTAAACAAATACAACATTTTAAAAAGTAATAAATGAAAATTAATTTTTAAATACTCTAAACCATAAATAACTAAAAAAATTTAAAAATTTAAAAATTAATCCTACTTTCTGAATTACACTAAACCTATACAAAAGACAAATGACCTATAAAGACTTTTAATAATTTACAAACATACTATTGACATGGACCAAAGAATTTTTGACAATTTAATTACAAAATCCAATATTGGATTTAATACTAAATTGATTCAAAAATAAACTTAAATATACTATGACCTATATAACCAGGTCCAAATTAAAAGAAGGAATATATTTTTTAAAAATAATCTAAAATACATGTTATTAAACTAAAATTATAAAAATGACTGCTATAATTTTAACTAAAGATAAAAACATAAAGGAATCATAAACATTAAGCTAGACCTAAAACTTTACTTTTTATATACATACACCATAGATTATGAATAATTACCCACATGGCTAGTAGATGATTGCATGTTTTATATGATGATAGAAGTAATAGGCATCTTAGTATGCTATGTTGATCTAGTGGTAGGTGAAAACTTTAAAGAGGACAACGATGCTAGGTCATTATAGAGTATGAAGTCAAAACAATTGAATTTCATGTGTGGTCTAAATATATCTTGACACCATGAATAGATCTTGATGCCACTTTCATCATTACCTAAACCAGGTACAACTTACATTGATTATAGGTTAAGATAAGTCCATAGTTGAGAATAGCCATTGTTTGAAAGCTTAAGTAGGATTCTGGTCAGATCTTCATAAACCAAACCACGTAGTTGTTCTAAAAAAATCATAGAAATTAATTGAAATCACCTCATTAATTAAAATAATCAAATCACCAATTTTGAATTCTTACTTCATAAGAAAAATACAATCTCATGAGATGAGTCACTGAGTTTACAGGGATCAAGCTGAAGTATAATGGCATATAAAAAATGTTTTTTATGGTAGAGTGCCAAAGTGGTAGTTATAAATTGTAATCCATAGAGATAAACAAATTGCTTTTAATCATAAAATTTTTAGCATAGGATCCACAGACTACACATAAAATGTAAAGAGATCAGACATAATAGATCACTTTGAATATATCATTTAATTTGATCTAAACCAAGCATGCCAATCAACACATGGTCAATGGAAAGGATTTAATATCCAAACAACGTACAAATTGAAGACATATTTAATACTTAGCATATAAGCATGAAGCAATGGATAAAATAGGGACTCTCATTGCTAAATATTGCTCTGATACCACTAATAGAAATTGGAGTAAAGCCAAATAAAGAATTTAACTCATGCAGAAAAAAAATTTAAACACATAATAATAATAATAATAATAATAATAATAATAATAATAATAATAATAATAATAATAATAATAATAATAATAATAATAATAATAATAATAATAAATTATTCTATTTTATAATTATACATTCCATGAGATTACATAATTATATGATTCATATTCTTATATTTTCTCCACTGATTTCTCAGCCAGAATCTTTTTAGTATTCTCTCACATGAATCCTATAATAAATCAAACCTATAATGATATATTATTATAAAAAATAAAAATATATCTTAAAAATACAAAATTATAACTAATGTAATATTACCATATTAACCATACGGTTATAAAAACTAATTAATATTTATCTCTTGATAAATACCTAATTTTACAAAAATGTACAAGTTATTCCTAACAATAAGATTGAAGAAAGTTAAATATCATCAACTTCATATGAATGGAAATAGGTGGGATGGTAATGGAAATCAACACAGAACCTAAAGGAGGCATTTGCCTTCAATCATATCCTTGACATGTGTTGTGTGTGCACTTGAGATTGCATTTAGAATATCTAAGGATTTTGGTAAAATTGAGGCAACAAAGGTACCATAACCCTCATCAATTAAGGCACACTTGACTTGGATACAGCCAATTCAAACACTAATGAATAGAGGAGGATCATATACATGACATAGAATCTCATCGAGAATCATAAAAGTGATAATAAATTTTAAGGAAAGAGAAGTGTCCATCATTTCATCAACATGGATGGACATCTCTTCACATTATTTTAATATGCTATTTTCAGATTTAGATAAGGTTACTTCACATCCTACTAGAGGAGGATGAGGGATGTTCATTTTAAACAAGAGTTGCATAAGATAGTTTACATGACATGAAGAGGTCCTCATAAGCTCAAGGAATGAAATTTGAGATGGGAGATTAGTGAGTTCCATGATGAGATCCCACTCATCATAATCCATAAGAAGGTTGTTAGAAATAGGTGCATAGTATTGAAAGAGGTCCTTAAAAGGAAGAGTCAAAGGACATTATAATTTGTGTTAATAATAAGGAGAAGGTTTAAAACAAGTTTTTAAATTATGTTATGAAGATGAATCAATGGGTTTAGGTTAGTTTTGAGAATCGGTACAAGAAATGTTGATTGAAGTTTGAGTGCCATTAATGTTAGGTGGAGAAGATGGAGGGATGGTAGAAATAAAATAGAAAGTGTTACATAAGGGAGAAATTGGGATTTGATCATCAAAATTAATAAGTTCATCTTGGCCCAACTCATTTAAGTGAGTTTGAGAAGAATCTTGGATAACACAAAATGTGTGAGATAATGGAGGAGTGTAGTTAGGTTGAGGATTAATGAAAACAACCACCCTTCTCATATTAGTCATGTTAACCAGATGATATTTCGGAGTTGGGTCAAAAATAATTTATACATTCTTGGTGGAAGGGGTGGGCTTGTCACGGTTGTCTTGGTGGTTTTGGTGATTAGGAAGAGGGTATTTGTACATAGCCAAATGAGCATTATCCTGATTCAAGGATTGAGATTTAGTATGTGTTTTTTGAGCCTTAAAATCAAAGTCATATGCTTGTTGATGATTTTTAATGATTGAATCATTACCAAAATTAGGACCAAGAATAAAATACATATCTAAATTCTAAATCTACCTAAAAATCTCATGAGAATGACCCCAACTAGTGTGAAACCAACAAAACTTGTTGGGATCATACCAAGATTTCATAGGAAGAGTGGGATAAAACTCTCATGGTAGAGGCCTAGGTATATGTTTTAGTAATTTAGCTGAGGATAAGGGTTTATGAACATTGATTTTGTTAGGTGAAGATAAATGAGGATTGGTGTATTTTTGAGAAGAGGGAACTAGTTCTAAAGACTAGTTAGGAAAGACAACTTGAATAGTTTGAATGATTTCATTAGAGTTCATGACAACATCATTGATATAATTATAATTTTTGTTCTTAAGTAAGATACAAGGACCCATATAAGGTTGGGGTGGATCAAATTTATGCATAAGGAAATCTTGATATTTTTCTTAGTCAATGGCCTCCTCCTAGGTACATGTGGAGAGAGTGCATACCCAATATTGTAACTTGGGAAAAAGAGCATTGGTAAAGAGATGGAAAAGGTTATCATCGACCATGTTATGTTCACATTTATTGAACAATGTTTTCCACCTTTTAATAAAATCTTAGGTAGTTTCATTTTTAAGTTGTTTATAATTTATAAAATGGACCAATGTATTCTTAGGAAGATCACTAATTTGGAACTTTTGGACTAGAGTATTTACTAAATATTCAAAACTATTAATATAATGAGTTTTAAGTTGGTTGTAGAAATTTGAAGCATCACCCATGAGGTTTTTGTCTAATAACTTGGTAACGATAAAGGTATTCAATTTGACCCAATATTTATATATATTTCCAAATGTTTTGAGATGAAGGGTAGGATCAGTTGATCCATTACAGGAAATGGTAGGGGTGATACTTCCTATATCAATATTAGGAATTTGAGTAGTAAGAGGCTCATTTTGAAGATGATTAATGGTTTTGTTGACCAAAGGAAGTTGAGGGATGAGATTTCCTTAGGAATTTTTAAGAGGAAGTGGGGGAACATTTTGATTATGCATGACCCAAGACATTGGTTGAGGATGAGTTTGAAGATGGAGAAGGTGATTTTGCTTTCTCATCATTTCAATTGTATTTTGAGATTGAAAAATATTCATTTGATCAATTGTTTGTAATAATATTTGATGGTTTTGATTGGCATTTTTAGCATTATTTGAAGCATTAGAGTTAGTATTAGTGTCATGGGTACCATTATTGTTGTTGGTATGAGATTGAGAGGAATTGTTAGAATGTAAGGCACTAGTGGCAAAATTTGATTATGTGGCAAAAGATGGACTAGTGAAAGAATTAGAATAAGACTCACTAGAAGCATGATTAACTTATGTAAAAAATGATGCACTAGTGGAAGGATTAAAAATAATGGGTGTTAAGAGAGGTCCACTAGATGTAGAAGCTATCATGTTAGTGGAAATACTATAGATGGAGGTAGAAGAAGTTAAAGAAGAAGATGACATGATATGAGAAAGGGTCATAATGTAGGGAAAAGGATAAGAGTAAATGAAATTATTACCTTCAAATCCTTTTGAGAATGTGGGATAAGGTAAATGAGGCTCTCTAGATTAACCACTAATCATGATATAGTAAATGGTAGAGGGATCCTTTCCTCGATATTGAGTAAATTTAGAGATAAAGAAGAGAATCTCAAGGGTATACTATAATTTAGGTTGATCTTCAAGTGAGAAGAGAGTATTATGCTATGAAGAGGAATGATTAGGGGTCACATAGTTCATTGTGCAAGCTGATATATGAAAATTACTCTCATCCAAGACAGGATTCATTCTTTGCTTATGGGAGACCCTATGAGGGTTGTTAAAACTCTTTATTTCTATTGAATTCAACTCAATATTTTCTTCAAATAAAAATTTAATGATAAAGGATGAATACTAAAAAAGATAAGAGATATTCAAAGAGAAAGGAGATAAGAAGTGATAGAAATAGTATAGAGTAGATTGCGTCAACATAGTATAGAAAATAGGGCCTAAAAACTATATAAAGTCAACTAGGTCAACCTAGTACAATAGGTAGGGAAAAATAGACAACGTATTAGAGATTATGTTGACAAAAAAGACTAAGTACTAAAATAAGAATAATTTTTTAATTAATTTAGGAAAGCAAGAAAAGAAAGGAAACACACAATCAATTAAATAAATGATCTTGATCCAATTGAGGCACACAACACAAAACCTTGCACCAACATTGAATAATGTAAGTTTTTGTAATATAACATATAATTAAGTATAGAGAAACTAGTTAACCTGGAAGATAAAATCTAACCTAATGGTCAACCTAAATGTTGTTAAATTATTAGAGTATAATTTTATATGTGATAGGAATTTAACTATAAGGAACTATAGAGAAATATATGGATGGTTTCAAGATGTTTAGGCTGAAAGGGATTTGTATTCCCAATGGTTCAATCTTGGTAATATGGCCTACCCCCTCACTTCACACACCATAGTGATAAGGGTCTCAAGTGCTTATACATAATACACCATTAACCACATGTTTATACTTAGATATAAAACCAAGTCAACTTCCCTTAGTCATGAAATCCAAGTAGGTAGGCCTTGGGTAGACAATTTTTAAAATGTGTTTTAAGATTTTGTGATTTGGTAGTGTGTGGATAAAAGAGAAAATAGTGAAACTAAATAGTATATTTAAAACCACCATATGAGACTATGTGATCTATTCCAAGCATGGAAGCAATAATGAATGAAAGTGTGAGCTAATTACTAGAATATAAGGGTCAATTCTAACTTTGAAACATAGTATAGTGTCAATTTAGTTGATAGTGTATGCACAAAATACTAAATAGGGTTGACAGTGTTGCCTTTATACTATAGAAGTAATGGTTTGAAAATGAACTATGTTAATAGGGGTTGACCTACCTTTCTAGATAGAAAATAGAATACATAACTACATCAACAAGGTTGACCTAATTGACTGTACATGGGTATTTTTAAAGACTACAAATTATGAAAAACAAAACTATAACAATTTCAAAAAATGACAAAGAAGGATAGAAAGGAACCTTGGTGGGTTGGAGGATGAAGAGAAGTGAGATTGCTATTGAAGAACCTTGATTAATACTTCCAAATTATGTTATGTTAGCTAGGTCAACCTAACTTTACATAAACCTATTGCTGATAGCCTAAAAATATACAAGGTTAATTGTGTTAACCTAGTAATTTGAAATGGATGTTTGAAAGCTTAAAAGCTTGTATTGTGTTGACTAGGTCAACCTAGATCTTATACCTAAATAAAAACCTAAACAGATAAAACATAGTCATATTGATGTCACTATATGTTAAACCTACACACAAAAGTTAGTAATGTGTCAATACAGTCAACCAAACATCACAAATATATGAAAAATAATATGATAAAATAATGAAATAAGTTAAATGAAAACCTACAAGGGTTAGGTTCATGTTAGGTTCACCAAAATGTATGTAATTATAAATTCATCATGTCTATAAATCAATCCTAACTCAGAGAATATAAATCATACCATACACTTCTGATTAAGGACACATCTGTTAAGCAGAAACATGACCAATATGGGGATCTACTAGACCCTATTAGCGGATCTCATACCATAGTACACCATGCTAGGGAGGGTTACAAAAAATCCAATCAAGTATAACCATGTAATAACCCTAAGGGAGTCTTATGTTTTGATATCCCACTAAATTAAAAATAAGCAAAGTAAATCTAATCTAGTGCTCACCAAATCTTGTGACAGAAAGTTGGGGTTAGAATAAATAAAATTATACATGCATAAGATACATATACTCACATGAATTTATACATAATCGTAATGCATGGAAGAGAAATACAAATGTAGATATATATATATATATATATATATATATATATATATATATATATATATATATCTGTGTGTGTGTGTGTGTGTATACACACTCTTATAAAAGATGAATAAAGTTATGAATGCTTACATTTGAAGATGAAAACACCGAGTCTTAATCTCTCCCTTGGCCAAGGTGATACATAAGAGTTTGTTTTTGTACATAAGGATGATAAATATAAATCATCTCTAGGCTACACAACCTATCAGTGCATCCAAAAGACTTCTCCATAAGATAATATCCATATCTCCAAAGAAAGTATGAAACCCTAAGTTTGCTCCACAAGTAGAATTGTGGATAAGAAGATGCACAATAGCTCTTAATTCTTCTTTTCTCTAAATAATGGCAAAATGAACTTATATATATAGGTGAATTTGACCCTAAACCCTTCTGATAATATTCACCAACAAGGTTGACCCAATCAACCTAGCACAATTTTAGAGAATTATTCACTAGGTCTTGATTTAGGTGGGCTAAAGGCCAAACCAATTCTTAAGTGAAAATTACCCAAAATTATATAGGTTCAATCCAATTGACCTAGTATAATTTACTAACAAAATGGGATTAAGGTGAGGAATAGAGGATAAAATTTAACGAATCACTGAAAAGGGTACAATAGAGAAGAACAAGCTTAAGGATAATGGTTTCAGGAGATAAGTGTGTAGATAACAAGTGGAAAAAGTTACAATAATCTTATGAAGTACCAGTGGTCTACCCACCCATTTCCCAGTGCAACGCTTAAGGCATGCAATTAGAGAGATTGAGACTCGATGGGTTCTTAAAAGATATAAAGTGTCAGTAACTGATAAAAGTTTGAAAATATTATGTGTATACAAGTTGTATTATCTAAAAATATATAAACATAGAGTGTGGGATTTGATTGAGATATTTGAGGGTTTCACCATAGTAGTTGTTACTAGAGAACAAAATCAAACCACATATTCACTAGCTACTTTAGCTACCAATTTAGAGCCTCTTTAAGAACCCAAGGTAAATATATTCTCTATTGATTTGGTACCTTGTCCTTCTATTCCAAAAAATGTATAAAATTTACAAGTCTTCAATGATGATTGGTATATTACTTAATTTGTAACCAACTCTAAACAATTTGAGTCCCAAATCATTGATGATAAGGAAGTTAGTCATCTCTACCAAGAGGATTCAGATGAGGAAGGTAAAATCTATCTCAAAGAGAATCATCTCCCAATGGTTTGGTCTCCTTATAGATACCATTTGATATAAATCCCCAACCTCAACAATAAAGGCAACCCAAATTTAATGAGTTTGATTTTAAAATGGATAATTTTGGTGATGAGCATATCCCACCTATGTCAACATTTGCCTCAATTTCACTTTAAAAGAAAGATAATGGGTGAAGGGTTTACTCACTGAATACAAAAATTTGATTGTATGGACATATGAAGATTTGAAGGTTTATGACCCAAAGGTCATCACTGATATAATTCCACTAAAATTAGACCACAAGACATTTAGATAGAGATAGATACTAGTGAATCCTATCTTGGAACCTCTCATTTAAAAAGAAGTGAAAAAGTTATTAAGTGTAAAATTATTCTTCCCAATCAAACATTCTACTTGGGTGGCTAATTTAGTCCTAGTTAGAAATAAGAATGGATAGATCAAGTCATGTGTTGATTTAAAAAAATTGAACAAAGCTTTTGAGAAGGAAAACTATCTACTACCTTATTTGGATGAGGTGACATAGATATTTAGTGGCTATGAAATGATGTCCTTCTTGGATGGATTTTTAGACCATTACTAAGTATTGGTACAATTAGAGGATATAATGAAGACTACATCTACTACAAAAATGGGTACTTATGTGTATAATATGATGCCTTTTGGCCTAATAAACATAAGAGCCACATTTTAATGAGAAATGGATCACACATTGAAAGGATTAATAGGTAAATGTATAATCATCTATTTGGATGACCTTTATATTTTATCCAAGAGTAGGAATGATCATGTAGGTCACCTAAAGTCAGTTTTCAAAAGATGCAAAAGGTTTGGCATCTCATTGAACCCAAAAAATATCATATTTGGAGTTACTAAGGGTAATCACTTGGGACACATCATTATCAAAAAAGGAATCATTTTCAATCTATATAGAATCTAGGGGATTTTAAAGATTGCACCACCAAACAACAAGAAAGTGATCAAGTCATTCTTTGGGAAGATTAATTATGTAAGGAAGTTTATTTCTAGATTTGTAGAAATTGTGAGACCCCTAAATGGAATGCTAAAACAAAATGCTAAAATAGAATGGATAACTAAGGCTTGAAAGTATTTTAAAGGCATTAAAGATGATATATCTCATGCCCCATTATTGATTAGTCCATATTTTAAAAAGGGGTTTTACTTGAACTCATTTGCATTAGAACATACAATTGATGTTTTCATAATGCAGAAGAAAGATGATACTGAGCATACAATTATGTTCATGAGCATGAATCTAAAAGATGCATAAATTAGGTACTTTATGATTGATAAATATATTTTCACTCTTATAAAATTGATGAGGAAATATTGATATTACATCTTGAGGAATAATACTATTACTATCATCCTTGATCCTAATGTTAAGCTCAGCTTGTCATAAAATAAATTGGGAGAATACAGGGGAAAATGGATGGCAAAGCTATAGGATTTTGATATATAAATTGAGATTACTAGGATCATTAGGGTAAAGGAATCATCTAATTCATGACTGATCTTGATCCATGTATTACTATTGATGAGGTCTGTGAAGGCCAGGTATCTAGAGAGGAATGTTATACTGACATAATCAAATATCTTCTTATAGGTAATTTCCCTTGGGAACTCAATAAAGAACAAAGGATAGATTTGAGGCTAAAATATGCTCATTACATGATCAAGAAAGGATTTATCTATAGGATAAAATATGAAGGCATCTATATTAGATGTGTATCTATAGAAGAGGCTCAAGATATTTTAGAAAACCCACACCAAAAGATAGGCAGTAGTCATCTATCTAGGTATACCACAACTGAGAAGATCCTAAGAATGGGATACTATTGGCTAATAGTTTTAAAGGATGATCATGCTCATGTAAGGAAATTCCATAAATGTAAAGAATTATCAAAAATATAAGTACATGCAATAATTCCCTTATAACCTATTATTGAAGGAAGGCTATTTGCCTAGTTGGGTTTAGACTTCATGGGTGTCATTAACCCAAACTCCTCAACAGGTCATAAGTTTGTACTTACTACCATAGACTACTACAATTGATGGACTATGGTAGTGGCCAAAAAAATAGAAGAGCATAAGATGTGATTCACTTCTTGAAGGAACACATCAGAACTAGATCTAGTACCCCCATTTCTCTAGTTTGTGATAATGGATGAGCATTCATATCAACTAAATTCATTGAATGGTCTCATAAAAATCAGATCACCATCAAGCCATCTTCTAAACTTTACCCTTATGGAAATGGATTGGATAAATCAATGAATAATAACTTGATAGTTGAAATTAATAAATTAGCTAGGGATAAGCCTAGGGACTAGCATAATATACTAAAGTATGCACTTTGGGTAGATTGAACAAGATATAAGTAGGCCCTTAAGGCCTCAACCTATGTGCTGGTATATGGATGAAGTCCAATATTCCCAATCATGTTGAAATTAATAACTTATTATTTCATTTAGGAATACATGGAACCAAATGAAAAAGTATAATCTCAACTACTGGATATAATAAAAATGGAATATTTAAGGATTGAGGCCCTACAAAATTTCAACAGACACTAAGACATAGTCAAGTGGTGGTTTGACATAAGAGCAAAAGTCAAAGCATATAGAATTTTTAATATAGTGCTTCTTTGTGATAAATCCCATGAAAATAAAAGATGGCATGACAAATTTTCCCCATTATGGATTGGACCATATCAGATTTCAGAGATCCTAGGTAATAATGCACTTCGTCTAATGGACCTGAAATGCAATGAACTCACATATCAAATCAATGAATAGTTTCTAATGCATTACTTCATGGAATTACTATTTAAAGGTGCCCTATATTGATAACTAAAAATGGTAGATGTAGGATTAGGTTAGTTTACTAATTTCTAGTGTAGTTTCTTGCTTTCTTAGTTTAGTTTCTTGGTTTATTAGTTTAGTTTTCCATCTTTCTAGATTAGGCATTTTGTTATTTCCTGTGATAATATAAATTATTTTATTATGACATGACCAAGATAATATCCAACTAGTTGGGCCCCTATTTTATGCTTATATTGACATAAAAAAGAGGAAAAACTGTAAAGAAATTCAAAACTTGGAGCCTATTCACAAGCTAGGCATAATTTTATGTTTATAGTCTTCAGGATTTAGGTATGTAACCACAATAATTTTGGGTATTGTCACAACTGAATATTTCTACTAGGTATGTGAAATTTTCTCTCAAGTAGTTCATATGAATTTATAAATTTTTCTCACTCCATTAGACTAATCACACTTATCAAATTAATACTTGTTTAAATATGACAAACATTGGTGCAAATTTAACTAGCAGGACATTCGGATAATGATTTGTTTTATAACTATACCATCTCATAGGGGTTTCAACTCTTCACTTTCTATTCAAAAATTAAAAAAGGGGAAAGAAAATAAAAATAAAAACCAATCAGTTCAAAAGAGAGATCAATAAATCTAAAAAGAAATCCAAACAAGATCAAAGTATCACATGATTAAATGAGGTCAATTTACCACATATCATGATCATAGAAAATGAAGGGGAGAGAAAGAACCCAAGGTATCTCCATTGGGGCTATTAATGCCTAGTTGGTAGCATAGAAATTCCTGAACTTATTTAATTTAATAAGTTTTAAAAGAACCTGACTAAAACTTACAACTTATCCAAGCCTTTGAAATGATCCTCACAATAGGGATTCAATAAACATCACTTTAGCACACACAAATCTGTGTATGAAAAGGCAAGTATGTTGTATGATGTACTTGGGAATATTTTTCATATATCTGATTCCAATATTTTTTTGTGGCACAGTTCATGTCTAATTTTAAATTACTAACCAAATTTATAGGTTCTCAAACACTGAAAATTATTCTTCCTATAATTTATCATTTATTTTACCCAACATTCCCATTCTTTTAAGAAGAAATGGGGACCCACTTTTTAAGATTTTGTCCTTGTTATTTGATCCCTTACTCTATGTAGATGTGCAATTTATATTGAAATCCACATTAATATTAACACTTGGAAATACAAACAATGGCATTGAACATTTTACACTAACTTGATAATGCCTTTTGAGAGTTTTTATACTATGTAGGTTTTGGGAACTCAATTTTTTTGGAAATTATCTTCAAAATTTATTAGTTGGTATTTAGTATTTGGGTTTTTATGTTCGATGATTTTGTTTGAAATATTTATTTAGCATTTGTTTATCAGAGTTTATATGCTAGACATTTTATTTGAATAAATGTTCTGAAGGACTTTTATTTAGGACTCCCAATTTAGACATTTCATATCAGGATTTTTGTTTAGAACTTTTAATTAGAACTTTTATTTGGGATTTTTCATTAGATAATTTATTTGAAATAGTCATTATTGGTTATATTTTGCTCAAAATTTTTATTTAGATATTTTGTTTGAACATTTATTTTGAAAGATTTGGTATTTGGGATTTTGTTTGAGCTTTGTGTTCAAAATATTTATTCAAACATTTTATTGACTCTATCCTAACACAAAATTTGACTCATAATTCTAAATTTATGAAAGCCCACAAGACATAGCCATAAAAGTAAAACTATTTCGTAACACTTGCCATGGATACCCACCAACTAAACTAATGAGATTTAAACTGTGTAGGTAAAAATATATATGAAGATTAGAAATTAATAATGCTAGAATTGGAATTGAATGCTAAGGATATACACATGATGTGCTTATATCAATGTATTCATTGCTAATAAATGAATTTGAACTCAATTACTATTCTATGAATGAAATCCATAACTACCTATGAATCCATCTCAAGCAACCAATAGAAATGATTTTTTCACAATACACATAAATAATTTTTTGATAAGTACACATAATTATAATGACATTATCATCCAAGAGCTTCAATGGAGCACTTACACCATCCTCGTTCTCTATTAATGATTCAAAAAAATTCATAGACATAGTATATGATGCAAAAAAAATTATAATAAGTATATTAACTACCAAAAATGATGGGATGTCATGGATGTTGTCAATGCTTTTTCACATGAAGAAAATTTATCCTCCATATAACAATAATTTTTTATAGAGTTTCTCACTCTTAAGAGATAAAGACTACACTTTGTGGTGGCCAAGCCCAAGGTGATGCCCTGCATTGAACTATTACAAGATTTGTTATTTGCTTGAAAAATTACACAAGATGC
This sequence comes from Torreya grandis, assembly GCA_037957365.1. Lineage (NCBI taxonomy): Eukaryota > Viridiplantae > Streptophyta > Pinopsida > Cupressales > Taxaceae > Torreya > Torreya grandis. Next base: position 96,161 of record JARHVA010007607.1, on the reverse strand, counting down.
ATTTTTGTACCATATGGATCACTAGACAAACATGGCATATATCAATAGGGATTAACTTCAAAGGTATCTATCACTACCATTTTTAGATGCAATTTTTTGATAAACATAGGTTATTTTCATAGAAAAAACAAAATTCATTTGATACAGTGTTGAGTTCATGGTTTTTCCCTAGATAAATAATGGTATTATAAAGAAAGTCTCCCATCCCCATTAACTAATTAATAATGGGGGTGTGGATTGGGATGACATTATTAAACAAGATGTATGGCATTCCTAGTACCCAATTTATAAACATGGATTGGGTGTTATTACTTCATATGATAATGACTAGTGACGGCTCTTTTTCCCTAGGAGAGATCATCAAATTTTGGCTAAGAGAAAAAAAAATTTATAAGAAAAAGTAACCCAATCTATCAGCCCAATTTTACATGATGTCACATCTTCTTGACGTAATAATGGGTATAGTCTATAGAAACATTGGTAAGCTTTGTATCTTGCCCATAGATTGTATTAATAATAATATTTGGGATTACTACCAGTTCATATATATTTATGCATACACAAATCACATGGTCTGAATTGTTAAGGATGTTTATCTTCAAGTATGGTAGGCAATTCATGGGAATCCACATACTATAATTGAAAAAATCATAGTGCATACATTAGCTTCTATATGTGACTACTGGTTGTATCCTGATTATATGGTTATCATGGTTATCGATCATAAAGTCCACCCCCTTCACCTTCCCAAGTATGTACTAGACAAGATAGCATAGAAATAAATTACATATCAACTTTGGTGTAGTGTCAGGGAGGACTTGATAAAACACAATAAAATCACATTCTATGGATCACATATTATCATTGATAGAATGTTTTCCATATAGATGAAGCATTTTAGAGATGTTAGTAATAAGAGAAAGAGCTATCACTTGCCTACCTTACCACATACTGATTAGGATCCCCATGGACATAAACAAAACCATAGTTAGAACTTTAGTATCCCATACCAACATGTCCCCTATGACCATGACTTTATAATTTTGAATGCAAAGGATGATGCCCAAGTCTTAGAAAGGAAAAAACTTATAGGATTAAAAGAGGATTATTTGAGGATAATTCAATTTTATTGCATTAAATGCATACTAGGTTACAACATCCTAAAGGATGGATAACTTCATATCTATGGAATAACCAAACCCCATAACAAACAAAAGTACAAGGGGATCCTTCCTAAGAACTTCCCTTTCTATTAAAGGATGTTAAAAAAGATTCTGGGTTTAGAGATCTTGATACCAAGGGAGCTCTAGGGGATATAATTAACTTGGATTCCTATGATGTAGAGGGAACAAATAACCTTGCTACCTTGTCAATGAAAAAACCTATAGTTACACTAAAAATGCATAATTACATAGTGCAAGTAATAACTACAGAGGAAGCTACTTACTCAATCTAGCAAGGCTCCTCCTCAGACATGAAGATCACTATTTGTTATAAGAGTAAACCAAGGGCTCCCCTCATAGATAATATAATAGTATATCAACCATAAGGTTTATCTTTAGCTCCTCAACAAGATGTGGAGCTATATCAAGAATTAAATGAAGTAAAAAAGATATAAACAACAAAGGCATAAGCTTTATGACTAATAAAGGGAGATTGTCAAGAATAAATGACTTAATAAGTAAGAAGGATAAACCTTTAGACCCTAATTCCCTAGTTTCTTTGTGTTATTATTTTTAATTTAGTTCTAATTATTACTATTTTGATAACTCCTATGGTGGAATTTGTCACCTCCACCCCTGATGCTTCATTTTCCTCTTCTTCTCTCTTGCACATAACTTTACTTAGTCCCAAGGTAGAGGAAGATTCTTATACCACCATTTCATCATATTCTCCCATAGTGTCACCCACATCCATTATTTCCACTACTAGTATTCACTTTAGAACTACCATAGTCTAGACCATGAATAAGAAAAGGGTCATTAAGAAAGTTGAAATAGCCCTGACCACTCCCCAACTCCATATTTCTATACTTAAATCACTTTTCTAATGTCATCCACCAATTCATCCCAAGAGACCACTACCATGACCTTAGGAAAATAAATAGGAGTAAGCAAGTCATTATAGTCCATCCATTCCCCTAATATAGAGGTGTGGATTGGTCCAAGATCATTTGTACCTCCCTTCTCAACACATTCCTGAAGGGAGCAAAAGAGCAACAATACATATAAAAACTTGAAGTAGAGGCCGTAGCTAAATATGTGAAATAAATATACCCTATGTAATAGTGGTTACCATTTAAAACATGCACACATTACATGATATTGTAAAGGTTGACTTTAACCATTCAAAAATGTAGGATAACTCTATACAGTTTTGTATCTATAGTTAGAATTGAATTTCTAACTACACCATGTAATAACATTTTGCATGTACTTTGAGGATGAGGTGACTGCTCCCTAATTATATTTAAATATATGTAACCCACATTTATAAAGGGTCAAAAATTTTCAATACATAAGTATAATCAATTTTGATTGTCGATGAAGGTGTTTGTGTATATTCCCTCCAGTATCTATGTAAATAGGATTAATCATTTTGGTTGTATGAGTCAATATTTCTTAGTGTACAAAAATTATGAGTAATTATTTTTTGTTATGATTGATATGATAATTTGATATGTTCAATAGCTAGAGTGATTAGGAAATTATATTGATCATTGACAAATAAGTTGATTATTTCATATTTCTGAGTGTGTAGGTGTTTTTCATTAATATAGGTTTTTGTGTATGTGTAATAGTTTTCTCAGATACCTCCCTAGTTCAAGTCATAATATCCTAAATAAGGGTGTGCAATAATAACTCTAAAAGGAGCAACATTTGGTTGAGGCCATTGAATTTCCTATATCAAAATTATCCTAGACTACTTTAACATGTCTATATATGTGTGTGCAACAACTACTAGTAATAGACATTGGTTCTAAATGCACTTGTCCTATTATAAAATAGCCTGAGAGTTGATCTTTGAAGCTATAGAATATTTATTTTCTACTCTACCCTTCCCTCCTTTTTGAGTTTATTTTTGAGACCTACCCACTCTAGATTAGCATCCATCTAACCACTAACTCACCTATATTTTATTTTCTTTTAGATACCATTCATCCTTTCACAATCCTTTACAAAAACTTACATCTGCTACCTATTATTCCATTACCAAGTTGTCAAAAATACACACCTACAACTCATTCTTTGGAGTGGAGTTTACCTCCATTGAGATCCTAAGATGTTAGAGGCTACCTCATTATGAGCTGGTGTGTATAAAAAATGCATCAACAAATCCAAAAATAGAGTCTTCTTTAAAACCTTCACATAAGCAACTTTGACCAATGGTGGTAAAATTATCAACATTATTGGTGGCATTGCTAGGATGTTTGCCTACTAAACACTCAATACTATCAATTATATCCATTAGGTTATGGAGTCATAAAAATATCACGAAATCTAAAATTTAAAATATCTTCCTCAATTAATTACAACACTGATAAATTCCTCAAGCAACTAAAACATTTGTGCATAATGAAAAATATAACAACTAACAACTAAAAGATGTGCAATATAACACTTATAGGAATTGAAAATCAAAGATTCTAATGAAACATATGCATAACAACACTTGTAGGAAAATTAAATATGATAATAATATATATAATCAATCAAAATCCACTTAGATCAAATCAAATACCTCTCAGGTATTTTCCATGTAGTTTATGAATATGATGAACAAACTATTCTGTGAGTGTTATTCTAGTTATATAATTTATTTTTATACTTGTCAACCTCTTTGGATTGTCTCCAAGTGAATTAATGAAATCAAACATATGTCCAATATAAGCAAACTCATTTTGTGGTTCAATACTTACCTCATGTTTTTATTCAATACTGAGAAAGCTCTTTGATGTAACCATATTATGATCAATAGGAATAGATGCAATTTCAACCTCTAAGGCTCATTATAATAATGTTCTTGGCTTTCTATGACATATTTATAAATGAAATATTGATTTTCAATTGAATAAAATATTTCAATCTCTTCATCAAAATCTTCTTTATCCTCACTTGTAGCTTCTTCATCTTTACTTAGTTCATGCATATGAATGCTCCCTTTTGAAACCATTACTACAATCTCACTATTTTCTACCATATCTTCAAGAACATCTTCATTATAGAATTCTTGAGGCTCACTTAATGCTACTATTTTATTTTTTAATGGCTCCTCAAAGGATGCAACATGATCTCCTTTTATTCAAAATTTAAGCTCATTTGACCTACACAACTCTTGATCATCTTCTTTTGACAAATTTTCTTCTTCACTTGCATGTTCTTATTTTGCCTTTCATATAATAGGTTATCTTTAAAAGCTTGAAATGATGGGAGGGAAATAAATTTCATTTGGTTTCTCTTCAATGGGATTTGGGATTGAAGAGGCATTAAGAAGGCTTTTATTCAATATTTTTTTGAAATAAGGGAAAATGAACTTGTGTTAGGGATTCATATTTTTTTCCACTCGTCAATAAAACTCTCACATTATGATATTCCTTGATCTTCATAGACAAATTCAATTTAAGGAATGGGTGGAGGTCTCAATAAACTTGAAATTTCTCTTGTTTTGGCTTCTATAACTTTATTCATCTCTTGATTTTTTATAGGCATAGGAAAAAGATCTTTCTAAAGATTAGGCATGACATAATCAAAGATATTAGTCCAAGAAAGTTTCCAAGATGGAATGGTCTTAAGCTCTTGGGGAAGAGTGAGTAAATATTTCATAACCTCATTATATCTCTTCAATGATTTTATCTCTTGATAATATACATAGGCCTAACATGCAAGCTCTTATTGATACATATTGTATTATTCCTCTTCCCTATCAATCTCCATACATTATCTTTCAATGTCAAGTATTATCTCTTGCACACTTTTTCCAAGCTATTTGGAAATAACATGGTTTTGCTAAAGTTGATTAGAAACATGATTATAGGTGGGTAGGAGGTAAATATCATGATTACACACACACACACACACACACACACACACATACACACACACACACAGAGAGAGAGAGAGAGAGAGAGAGAGAGAGAGAGAGAGAGAGAGAGAGAGAGAGAGAGAGAGAGAGAGAGAGAGAGAGAGAGAGAGAGAGAGAGAGAGAGAGAGAGAGAGAGAGAGAGAGAGAGAGACTTCTATTTTAGTGCTACTTGAGGTGTAGCCATAAAATATTCTCATCTTAATATGAGGGATATAAAGGAACAAAATTTGCATTTTAACAAAATGGAGGATTGAAATACATACTAATTTATGTTCATTACACACTTGGACTAATTAAAACAAATATTTATAACATGGATTCAATAGTTATTGATTACTATAATAATGTATTTTCTTCAAATTACTAAATATAACATCAATATTTGTCAATCTTATGTGTTATGGTCCCACTTATCCTACCAAAAACATTTATCCCTCAAAAGTGCACCCTTATTGAGAATGTGTGTCTATTCTCACTTCTATTAATATAATCAAAATTATCAAAGTTGTGGGAAGTTATAATTAGAGATAATATCTATATGAAGGTCTAGTTTCCTTTGGTACACTCACCTACTTCTATCTAGACCATCTAATTATATGCTTTATTGACTACAAAAAGGGTAGAAGAAGGAATGCTAAAATTGGAAATGGAATTGAAAACTAAAAATTGGTGTGATGCACCACTGTTAAGGTTCATTATGCCTATAATGGACACAATTTTTAATCTTAATAACTTTCACACATTCACTTCATCTTCATACAATCACTCTTGCAAAAGTATTTCACACACAGGTCTTGATAGACACCTATACTAGCATAGGAGGAATGAACAATGGTAAAATTCACTTCTAGATTAGGTAAAAACTAGACTTAGAAACTTTATATGGCCTTAAGTAATGTTCATATTATATATAAAGGTTATATATCTATACATAAACATAGGAAAAACAATCATTAATTAAATTTTATCAATGAATTCTAAACACATATTTCATGTAAGCTTGAGAATGGAGGAAAATTTAGCTCTTTATTTATTTAAAGGTGATGTAGTAAATTTTTTTTGTAGATTTTATGTAATCCAAAATCATAATATCCATAATCATTCAAAAATTAATGTACATATAGAAAATAATAAGAGAGAGAGAATAAAATAAGTTCTAGATGAGTCGACACGTAAGTCCTAGTTCACTCCTAGTTCAACTGAAATTTCTACTCAAAATTGAATTCCAATTTCAAATGCACTATTAAAACATGTAATTTTATTTTAAACATTATTTCATGGAATATGGTGTGGTAGGAGAGAGGGAGACTATTCTTGCATGTTTAAACATCTTTAGTTAGATATTTTTGGTATTTACTTAACTCCTCTTGGTATTTCACGCATCTTAAATTTAAAATTTAGTTAACTCTACATTGATATTAAGTTGATTGGAATCATATTGACTTCACACCTAGAGCTCAACTTCACTCATCTTGACTTAAAATATGCATGTAACTTATCTTTTTTGACTTTTCTTAATTTATCTCAAAAGGGAGAATAGTAAGAGAGGGATTACATTATGATGTTACAAAGAGTATTTACATGAAAATATGACCAAACATATTGACCAAAAATCAAACTCAACTTCTCCATTTTTGTGTTTTTTGAACTCTGTTTATCTTGACTTACAACTTTGCCAAACTACTTGAATACACTATGAGAAATAAAATTTTTATGGATATTCATAATTGGAATAGATAAGAAGAAAAAATATGATATAAACATAATCACCATCATGTCAGACTTTCAAACAAAGTTTTAGCTCTAAACTCCAGATATAACTCCAAAAAATAGTATTTTATGCTCTCATATGTCTCTTATTCTCAAGAAAACCTTATTTGGATTAGGGGGTCTAAAATGAGTTCCAATCCTAACCAAACACTCCTCATATTATTTTTGGATAGTTATAAATTTTTCATTTTTTTAAAAAAATCTCTAAAACTCTTCACCAAACATCATAACAATAATTCACAAAAAGTTACCTACTTTTTGCCCTAGGGATGACATGGAGATGTTTTTCAATGAGATTAACCTATTTTGAATTAGTTTTCATTGTATGGTAATTTACCTATACATGTACATGAATTATGCACACTCTCAAATAAATTTTATCCATTTGAAGGACCTTAAACACCCATTTTTAGCTCCATTTATGAGCAAAACAGTGAAGATACCTTCATTCCTATCATGATCAAACCTATATATTTATATTTTATCTCTCATAAGGTACATTACATAACTAAAACTAATTGGAAACATTCAATTATATTAGTTAGTAATGTGAAATTAATCAAAAAATAAAATGACCAAATATAATCATTTCATGAATCAAATATACATGTTAATGTTGCATCACTTTGTATAGATACAACTATGATGAATAACATGAAATTCAACTATAATAATTAAATAAAAAATTTAATTCATTTTTAGAAAACTCCCATAACTCAAATTAAGAATAAAATAATTCAATTATTGCATGTAATTTAATGAAGCCAATCCCACCTTGCTAGTCCCAATGAGTCCAACCATAAATGGCCTTAGACCACCGTAATCATTAGTTTGATATGGATCAAGGTAGCATAGAACAAGTGGAGAAATAATTGATTTTGACAACATTACAATAAATGACCAACATTATTGAAATAACACAACCACAACCAATTAAAATAAAAATTACGTAAAGCTTTAGGTCACATTATTGACCAAAATTGACTTTACTAAATATAATACTAACTTAAAAGTAAAATTGTAATGTTTTATAGAATCAAAATAATTAAAATTAATCAACACATTAATTACCCCAAAACAATTGAATGTAATCATGAATGATAATAATTCCAATTATCACTTCTATAATTAATATATTAATTCAACATGATTTTATAAAGCTAGGTCAACTAATAATGATTTAATAATTCCTTAAAATTCAGTAATCATATAGGTATAGACAAATAATAAAAATAATTTATTTTCTAATAAACTCCAGTAATTATTTTGAACCCTTATGAGGACTCCTTATGGTCCTTTCCCCCATTTTGGTTGTGATTCAAATTAACTAGCAAGAACTTTTTTTTTCCTTTCTAACATTATTTCTTAACCCTAATTATACCAAGTTAGGGTTTGTAAAAATAATAAACCAAAACAAAACCCTAGTTCACATTTAACATAGCTGAGCCATATGGATTCAAAGTTAAATACACATCTCAAAAATATAACAAGGCTACGACCTAATGGAATCAAACAAAAACATCATCTCAAACCAAATAACACAATCAATTCAATATCCAACCACACATTTACCATAAAGTCAGAATGGATTTACAATACACCATAGTCTAGATAAATAAACATAGTCGAGCCATAAAACACAATCACTTATGTAAGGTTGTAATGTCTTTTTAAAAGTAAAAACAATCCATTAAATATTTTAACTTAACAATATGGAAACCATAGTAAATAAAATCCCCAACTATGAGTTTCAAAAAATAAAATACAAATAAACACACGTAGTCCAATGAATTGAGCTATAGCCTAAAATGGCTCTTCAATGGATTGAAACAAAAGATAATGTAGTGACTTATATAGTCATTTAAATAAACATAATAATCAATAAAAATCAATGCTATAAAATATAACCAATCCATGGATACTTCATTTAATGATGCCATGAGTAAAAGTACAAAATAGTAAAACCAATATCAATTGCTTGAGTTAGGGTTTTACCTAAAACTAATTACGTATAAATTAATGTAAATATTTTAACTAAGGCCCTAATATTTTTCCATCCATTATATTTTCAAAAAAATATAGAATTTTAAATACATCACTTACTTGGTTGATGGAAATCAACCACATTAGGTTTTTCTACCCCATATTCATTCACACAAACTAGTTGCATGATAAATAAAAAACAAACCCAAGATAACTCTCCAATACACCTACATGGACATCAAGATTAATACATCCAACTATAGTTCTACTCCCCAAACATCCTCATGCATAATTTTCTCACATTCCCATTGGCTGCCATGACAAATTTTTTGGTTGAGTTTCCCCAAGGTTCCAAACACTCCAATATTGAGTTCCAAAATAAATGCAATAAAAACTAAAACCCAAATGAAGCATCTTTATAATCTTATATCGTAATGCAATCCAATGCCATGATCCCTAAGTCATTGACTAAAAAATAACACCCAACTAATTACCATTACCCTCATGTGGGTCAAAAATCCTAATTAATGTCCTAAGCCAAATATTGGCTTAAACCAACACACAGATCTAAAAATCAAAACATGCAAAGCAAGTGCCATTTAAACAATGTAAACCCATAGTGCACAACTTTAAGATGCCATAAATACATTATACAAATATATAAGGTTATTTTAAAATAATAAGTCAATATAATTAAATAAAAATGAGAATGAAATAAGATGAAGGTCAAAATAACTATTAACATGATCAATTAAGTGACCGATTAGATTGTCGATGCTGAGAGCAAGGAGTCCATAAAAAACAACACCAAAATGATGTAAAATGATAAAAACAATAAGAAGAAAAATACACCAAATCATTAAAAATCAAATAATAATGATCACACAAATGATAATATCAAATATAATGATGTTTATATAAATGTAAAAACTGACTCAAATTAATTATTAATGAAATTGATCATAAAATGATAACCTATAATAGTTAATTAATAAAAATCTTAACGTCATGTTTAAATTCACTATTTTGTTTATCCATTTTTTTCTCCATGTTTTCTCATTGCTCAGGTTTAAACACAACCTAGTTCATGTCTCTGTCCTTGTAGTGAACAAATACACTATCAATAGTGTCTAGAAATGTAAGTATAATAAATAAAATAGAAACATTTAAATAATACATCAAAATAAATAATTAAATAGTACACATTAATTAATAATATAAAATATTATAATTAAATTTAATCTATAATTTTTTCAAACATTATAATGAAAATATATCAATGTCGATCACTAAAATATAGTACCAGAACAAAACAACAAAATATGTCTCAAATTGTTCATAACTAGACTAAATTAGCACAAATGAATTAAATACAAGTCACTTGAGGTCATGACATCCTCCACCTCTTGGAAAAGAGTCATACCAATGATAAAAAAAAACCAAGGATAATTCTACCTAAAAAGACCCTCATCTTTTAAAGTAACACTTATTTTTGATAGAGTTGAGAAATATCAAGAATTCTCAAATTAATGTTATGATGGTCTAAGATCTTCACTACATCCAACTAAATATTTTATTATTTTAAATCTTGAATATGAGTCCAATACAAAACATTGGATAGATCATGAATATACTTTCTCAATAAAGCAACATGAAACACATCATTAATCCGAGACAAAGAAGGTGGAAGTACTAGCTAGTAGGCAATAAGACTATTTTTTTTCAAAATTTAAAATGGTCCTACAAGCTAAGGTGTCCTTTTCAAATTAGCATATCTCTTTTTACTATCTAATATATCCTTTAAATTACAACTTATGGTTTCCATTTTCTTATCATAATCTTGTAAAACATCAGGACCAACAACAATCCTATTTTCTAAAATTTCCTAGCCAAGAGGAGCTCTACACTTGTGACAATACAAGGTTTTAAAAGGATTCATTTTAATCATTGAATGATAGATATTGTGATAAGAAAATTAATTTAAGTGTTAATAATATTCCTATTTATCTTTTTTATCCATAACATACATTCTTATCATGTCTTCCATGATCTAATTTTATCTTTCTATCCATCTATTTTTAGGTGATTAGATGAATTAAAATTCAACCATGTACCAACATTAGCAATTCAATTTTTTATAAATTTTTATCTAGACCATAAATAATAACTTCAATCATAGCATGAAACCATACTATCTCTTTCACAAACTATGAAGTAAACACATATTCATCATTAGTTAATTTTTTAGCAATGAAAAGATCAAATTTTATAAATTTATCTATTACAACCAAGATATTATCATGTTTTCATTTATATTCTAGAAAAATAGGTATGAAATACAATGAAATCATAACCCATTTACCTTGTGGTACATCATGAAGGTACAACAATCGTTTTAGATGGAAATGTCTAGATTTCACATGTTGATATTCTAAACATCTTCACACAAAGTCAACAACTTCATGTTTCATTCTACACTAATAATATAGATTATTTAGTTCATGGTTCATCTTCATGACACTTGGATGAGCAAATGTGCTACCTATACTTATTTTTTTTAAAAATTCCTTAAGTCACTCGACTTAGGTACATAAATTCTATTTTTATGTCTAATTAAACCATCTGAATCAACTAAAAAATTATAAAATTTCTTTTCAATGGGTTCCTCAACCAAATTTCCACTTACATCATATAAAAATTTATCAGAATATTATTTTAACAATAATTCAGTTTTAAAATTATTATGTAGAATAAATAAGGTAATAAGATACATGTGTTAGGTGAGTGCATTAGTAATACAATTCTCCTTACCTTTCATATATGAAATATTCATATAAAAATTACTTAAGAATTCTAGCCATTTATGTTGGTGCACATTACAATCATCCTAATAAAATAAATATTCTAGGGTGTAATGATCAAATATTTACCCTCAAAATGCTTACCCAACAAAAGTGTTTCCATTATTTTAAATTAAGAACAATGAAAGCAATCTCAAGGTCATGAGTGGTGTAATTATTTTCATGGTCTTTTAGTTTTTGTGACTCATAAGCCACAATTGAACCATCCTAATTTAACATGGAACCCAAGCCTTATCTAGATGTACGAGTGCATAGTTTAAAATTTCTATTTGAATCTAGTAAAAAAAGTATAGGTGCTAAAGTCAATAACTTTTCAAGTTTCATAAAATATTGTTCACATTAAAAAATCCATACAAATTTATTACCTTTGAACTATAAGGACATTATTGTGTTAGATAACTTAGGAAAATTTTCAACAAATCTTCTATATTAACTAGCCAATCCCATAAAACTACATATTTCATGTACATTTTTAGAAATAGTCTACTCTTGAAAATATTTAATCTTTGTTGGATCAATAGTAATACCAACCTTTGATATAATATGACCCAAATAGTAGATATTAGAATGAAAGTAAACACATTTAGATAGATTACCAAGTAGTTTATGTTGCTTTAGTATTTTCATAACTAATAACAAATGTTTTTCATGATCAACAACATTTTTAGAATAGATCATTACATCAACAAGGAACATTAGAACAATCTTGTCTAGAAAATCCCTGAATACACTACTCATTAAGTTCATAAATATATAAAGTACATTAATCAAATGAAAAAACATTTTTTTAAACTCTTAATTTCCATACCTTGTTCTAAAATTCATATTATGAATATTTTATTCCTTGATCCTCATCTAGTGATAACCTAGTCTCAAGTCTATCTTCAAAAAAATATCCATATCCATCATTTGATCAAACGGATTATCTATCCTTGGTAAAGGATAATAGTTCTTGATGGTAACCTTAGTAAGTATGTGATAGTCAATACATAATTTCAAGGTTCTTTCCTTATATTTCACAAATACCACTACACCCCAAGGTGACATGTTTAGCCTAATACTACCATTTTCTAATAGTTCTTGCAGTTGAGCTTTTAACTCCTACAAATCTGATAAATTCATGTGATAAAGTGATTTATATGAAAGGAATACCCCTAGAGTTAATCAATAGAAAATCAAATTCATGTTTGGGAGGCAAACCAAGCAATTTACCTAGAAAAACATCAAAAACTTCTTACAAAAATGGATATTACTAAATGCCATTATTGTTTTAGGTGTAGTTTCTTGCATCAAATCAACATATAACTTGAAACCTTTACGTATTAATTTATTCATATGTAAAGCTAATATTAGCTTATGTAGTTTTGGTTTCACCAAACCTTCAATTTATATAGGTTTTCTCAAGTCATTATAGAAACATACCACTTTGATACAATATTCCAAATTGACTTTATGCTACATCAATCAATCCATGCCTAAGATAATATCAAGAGATCTAAGAGGAGTTATATAAAAAAAAATTATGAGTTAGAAAAAATGTAAGTCTAGGGTTACTTACTCAAGACACTCAATAATTTGTACTCTTTTACTTGATCCAAACTCAACATCCCAACCATCCTTCAAAATAATTGGATTCAACTTACAACATGTTACTAAATTAGGATCTCTAAAAAATCAATTTCTCTTTAATCAAATAGAATTTAAATAGAAAACTAATATATTTTACCTTTTATTTCAATAAGAGTTGCTTATAAATAGACATTTATATTATCTATAGATTCGTACACTCTATCAACTTAGGATAATATCTATGGTAGTGATTATCTCTACATTCCTAACATATTACAATTTTCTGCTATGTCACATGAAGAGTATTGGCTCTAGTAGAAGTCATATTTTGACTACCTTGAGTAGAATTCCTTTTTAAATTAGTAGTGTTAGAAGAATTTTAATTCTTAAAATTTTTATTTTGTCCTTGAAATTTATTGAAACCACTTGTACTTCTATAAATTTTGAAGTTAGAATTAAATTTCTTAAAATTCTTAAGGGGACAAATTTTTACTCTTAGATTTATATCTATTATGTTTAAAATATTGTCTTGACTTCTATCAAGCCTTCTCTTTTTCTTCTAACCTATGAGTAGATTCAATATCCATATTTAAAGTCTTATTATTAGTCATATTCATATCATTCATTAATATTTATTTCAATCCTAGATTAAACTAAGTGACTTTAGTCATTTTGTAATGCATGTAGTTAACATGACATAGTAGATTCAAAAACTTGTTTTCATATTCAATCATAGCCATATTCTCTTGTTTCAACATCTAAAAATTATTGATTTTCTATTCTTTTATGTTGGAACTAAGATACTTTTTTATGAACTACCTTTTAAAGGTAGTCCAAAAAAAAAGTCATTGGTTGGTAACCTTATAAAACATATATATGATTCCAACAAAGAGTTGTAACTCCTACTAACTCACAAGATACTAATCTTAAATTCACATTAGAGGACATATTATGAAAATTAAATTACTTCTACAGGTGTATTATCCATACATCGACTACAACATCTGATTCCTCACCTAAAAAGGTTGGTAGAGGCAACTTCTTCATCTCCTTAATAATATGATCAACCATAATACAAATATTATTCTAAAGTTATGGTTCATCCACTTCTCTTTCATATTTAACTAGAAATTTATTAGTTTTAACACCTTCTATATTGTTCATCCTTATTTCTTCAGTGTCTTATTTACTTTGAATGGAATTAAACGTAGTTATAATTCCATTCAAAATTATTTCTTGGTTAACATTAGGATTGTTTTCCTCATAGTGAAGGCCCTCAACATTATTATTAGAATTATTAATAGGTGGTTCCTCTCTCTCACTAATGTTGGCCCTATGACCTCTTCTTCTACTTGGGTTAACATTTCTTGGGTTATTGCCTACTATTCTAGATCTTGTCATCACCATATTTTGATGAAATAAGAAAAAAGTAGTGAGAAACATCTACCAAAACTCCCTAGAGTAGTAAACTATGCTCTGATACCAATATGTCATAACCATATTTTTTTTTAAACATAAAATCTAAACAAATTGATGGAATAAAGTTCAACATCATTTTAACATAAAAACATGCAGTCAGATCTATAATTATGTTATATCCAACACAAGAAATAAACTAAGTACCTAAACCATCATTAGATTCTTTAGGAAGTAATTTTATACATTTAATATTTAGATAGAAGTGGGTTAGTATGGTCATACCTGCTAACCTATATTTACATACTATGTTATGGCTTTCTTAAAGGAGTCATTGCTAACTTATGCCCTTACCCAAGTATATATAAATTCTATAAAACAACCAATACCTCAAGGGTAGTATCAAAAAAATCCAACAAAAAAAGGTAGAATAAGATTAAATTCAATAAAAGAATCATCATACTAATATTTCTTAAGTATGATTCACTAAATTGTAACCAATAGACAAAATTTAAAGGAAAATGATTATTTATGAAAGCATTATAAAAAATTTGAACACAATTTCATTACATAGGCAACCAATGTACAAAGTTTTAAACAAGAACTATAGAAAATATTCAATCTTGAAGGGATGTTTCAACAACCATACTAAAGTTCTATTTTGGAAATAAATTATCATTTATAATCAGGGTAAGACTTCATAACAATCTTGCCTAAGGATTCTAAATTATCTTAAGTTAGATTTAAATCTACTTTATTATTTACATGAACGTCTAGTGACTTAATTAACTTGAATCATAATAATAGTCTCAAGAACAAAAATATAATTATGTTAATTCTAACCTAAACCTTATTCTTAAAGGTCTGTCTTTTAACTTAAATCCATTATTTTCACTTAAGCATATATTTTAACTAAATATTTAATTCCAAGATATATTATTATAATGCCAATATAAGTTTATAATCTCTTTTACAATTTAAGGATAAGAATATGTTAATAAAGATATTCAATGATCTATTCCAAACATATACCATTTGTTCCTCAATCACAAGATGCTTAGCTAGGAATAGCCATGTTCCTAAGAACTTACAAATGAAGTACATTATTGGTATTGTAAATTTAATATAACATATTACCAACTTAATCTTAATGTTAATTAATTACAATGAATTGGTTTAGGATCAACTCATATAGTCTATGGTAAGCATAAGTACTTATTAATTAACATGAAAAAATTATCTTCAAGGAGATAAATTTGTATTAAATTACTTAAATAATTATTCCAATATAATATTTATCCCATGTTTCATTAATTTATTAAAAAATTTCACGTAAGTATTTTAATTAATTCAATCCATTAATTTACCAATTAAATTACAAGGATTTCATTTAACTAACTGTGTAGTTATAGGTCAAACATTAATGAAGTATCAACACATTCATTAGTTAATACATGTCACATTGGGATTAATAAACTATATGGATTTTAAAAGTTCATTTAAATATAACATTGAAGCTCACCCAAATTATCCTTATACAATACATATCAAAAGTACACATATCTAATGAACATTGTCACCTAGCTTATACAAGCTTGTGATTATAAAGTATCATAAAAGTAAATTTAAAATATTAACATTGTCTCATTTCCTTATATTATAATAAAGAAAGAATCAAGCCATATTCAAGACATATATATATATATATATATATATATATATATATATATATATATATATATATATATATATATACGGTAGAACATTTAATGCAACTTTTCAACTAATTATTCCAAATAAGTAATTAACTACTGACACAAGATACATATTTCATAATTATATTATTATATAAAGGTATTCATGAATGATATAAATTCATATCAAGTTATTAATGCCAAATTAATCAAATAATAAAATGACCAACTATAATCATTTCATGAATCAAATATACATGTTAATGTTACATCACTTTGTATAAATACAACTATGATAAATAGCATGAAATTCAGCTATAAGAATTACATAACAAATTTAATTCATTTTCAAACAACTTTCATAACTTGAAGTAAGAATAAAAGAATCCAAACATTGTACGCAATCAAATAAATATAATCATTCCTCATTAGTCCCAAAGAGCGCAACCATAAGTGTCCCTAAACTACCTCAACCATCTATTAGATATGGATCAGGGATATAAAGAACTAATTTATAAAATATTATGAAGTAATCAAGATTGAAAACATTCAAAAAAATTACCAAAATAAATAAAATGAAACAGGTAAACCAACCCACCAATATCCATAAACTTGGCACTTGATTATGACTATAACTCATTTATTTAAGTTCTTAATATATGGACCATATTATTTTTAAGAATATAATATGCCTCATAAATCTAATAACCTATGTGGAAGTAATGTTAACATACTAATTTAATAGACATTTATAATTTAAAATAAAACCTGTAAAAATAAGATAACTAACTCAACCAATACAAATAAAACTTGTGTAAAGCTTCAAGTCACATTATTAACCAAAATTGACTATATTAAAAATAATAATAACTTAAAAATTTGAATAATTAAAAATAGTCAACAAGTTAGTTACTTTGAAATAAGTTAACATAATCATGAATGATGATAATTATAATTATCACTTTTAGAATTAATCTAATAATTCAACATGATTTCGTAAACCTGGGTCAACTAGTTATGATTGAATGGTTACAAAAAAATAATAACCATATAGGCAAAATCAAATAAAAATAATAATTTACTTTCCAGCAAACCCTTGCAATTATTTTGAACCCCTACGGGGATGATCCTTGCCCCAATTTTGGTCATGGTTCAAAACAACAAATAATTTTTTTCCTTTATTTATTTTCTAAATTTATTGTCTCAACTTTATTTATTAACCTTGACTATAAATAGTTAGGGTTTACAAAAATAATAAACCAAAATAAAATATTGGTTCATATTTAACACATCTAAGTCATATGGCTTCCGATTTAAATCCACATATCAATAATATGCCACGGTTGAGTCAAATGGATTCAAATAAAAACATCAACTTAAACCAAATAACATTGTAAAGTCAATATCTAACCACATAGTCACCATAAATTCATAATGGTTTTTTATAACATGCCATAGTCCAAACAAATAACATGTCTGAGCCACAAAACATAGTCACTTAAGTAAATCCATAATGGATTTTTAAAAATAACTATAACCCAACCAATATTTTGAATTTAAAATATGGTAGACACAATCAATAAAAAAAACCCTAATTGTGAGTTTCATAAAATAATACAAAATAAACATAAATAGTCCATTGAACCAAGTCATATCATAAAATGAATCTTCAATGGCTTGAAACAAAACCCAATGTAGTGACTTACATAGTCATTTAAATAAATTTAGTAATCCATAAAAAACAACAAAAACCAATAATATAAAAGCTTAACCTAGTTATGGCCAAGTCAGTCAAGGATTCCATGAGTAAAACCACAAAATTTTAAAACAAATATCAATGGCCCTAGTTCTAGTTTTACCCAAACTCAAACAGTGTAGCAATTAATAAAAATATTTTGGTTAAGGCCCTAATTTTTGCCCATTCAACTATATTTCTAGAAAAAAACCAAATTTTAAATACATCACTTAATTTATTGATGGAAGTCAACCATAGTAGGTTTTTATACTCTTCCATCATCCAAGCTCAAAATATCATATCCATTCACACAAACTAATCACATAATAAATAAAAAAATCAACCCTAGATAACTCTCCAAAAATCCTATATGACCATCAAGATTAATGCATCCAACTATAGTTTCAATCCCAAAAAATTCCTTATGATAAACTACCTCACATTCCCCTTGGTTTCCTTACCCAAAATTTATTGAAAGTTTTTCCAAGGTTCTAAACCCTCCAAGAATGAGTTCCAAAATGATGGTAACAAAATATAAAACCAAATGAATCATCTCAATCTTATTACATGGTAATGCAAGCCAATGCCACAATCCCTAATTCATTGGCTTCAAAAAAACACACACAACTAATTACCATGACCCCCATGTGGTTCAAGCATCCTAACCAAAGTCCTGAACTGAAATAATGGCTTAAACCAACATGTAAATTAAACAAGAAAAACATGCAAATCAATGTCCATTTAAATAATGCAAACCCATAAGGCACAAGTTTAAGACACTTTAAATATAGTCTACAACCATATAAGGTTATTTTCAGATAATATTTCAATTACCTTAAATAAAAACAAGAATGAAATAAGATGAAGATAAAAATAATTGTTAACATGATCAATTAAGTGATCGATTAGATTGTCGAAGTTGATGAGAAAGGAGTCCATGAAAACATGAACACTAGAATGATAGAAAATGATAAAATCAATAAAAATATAATGATCACCATATCATTATCAACTAAAATAATTGAGATCATGAAAATGATAAAATAGAATATAATTATGTTTTCATAAATGTAAAAAATGACTCAAATAAACTATTAGTGAAATCGATCATAAAATGTTAACAAGAAATAATCAATTAATAAAAACATAATAAATAAATAATTAATATCAACAAGCTCAAATTTATTTTTAAATTCATTATTTTATTTATCCATTTATTTCTCCACATTTTTCTATTACTCGGGTCTGAACACAACTTAGCTTACATACATATCCCTATAGTCAACAAATAGATTATAAGTAGCATCTAGACATATAAGTATAATAAATGCAATAATAGTATTTAAATAATACATCAAACTTAATAATGAAATAATACACATTAAAAAAAAATATAAAATGCTATAATGAATTTTTTGTCACTTAGATTTGTAACCTTTGAGGAGATGTCTCATCTCTCCTATTCCAAGTGGTATAATTAAAACACATATAGGCTATGGGTTACCAAAGAATGAGGTAAATATCTAGAAAGGGCTAGCTCCCTTGATGTACCACTTGTAGACCACTACTACACCTAAGCTTGTGAGGAAAAAGGGAGAGAAAACTAAAAGTAAACTATCCTAAAGAAGGTGATACAAAAAATTAATTGATGAATACCAACTAGATGCATGTTACACATGAGAACAAGGGACTAACCAAACATACACTTTTCCAATCTACATCTTCTCAAATCAATATTTCATTATGAGGTTGTGATGAATGTTTAGGCTAGGAGGACTAGAAAAGAGTCCTAGAATGGCACTATTTGAATATACTAACTCATTCAACCTTTAAAAATAATAAAAAACTTCAGATGACATACAATAATAAGCTTTTCGACTGAAAATAGGTGAGATAATGAGACAACAATACTAAGGAAATAATAGTCATTGCATAAGAAAGATCAATGATTTAAGTGAACACACTATGAATAGTCATAGAAGGTAAAAATTAGTAGTCTTTATTGATCCATTGTATGTAAATGAGAAAATACTTTCCATACATAGGTGGATCATTCATTACAAAGGCCAAAATGGCTATTTCTTATATTACTTTAGAGAGAGAGAGAGAGAGAGAGAGAGAGAGAGAGAGAGAGAGAGAGAGAGAGAGAGAGAGAGAGAGGAGAGAGAGAGAGAGGAGAGAGAGAGAGAGAGAGAGAGAGAGAGAGAGAGAGAGAGAGAGAGAGAGAGAGAGAGAGAGAGAGAGAGGTCACAGGGGCACTTGTCAAGCTATGAAAATGAGTTATATGTGCATGTGAAGGGAATGTGAAACTGATCATTAAAATTCAAGAAACACAAGTGTCAATTCATGACATGGTAATCTTTAAATGTGTTATGAAATTATTCTTGCTAGCTCAAAAAATTGCCTTCATCATTCACCCCTATTACTCTATCTCTATGTCTAGATATAGAGCTTATATGCAAGTCCTTGCATGTTCTTGTAATTAACCATTTATTTGGACATGAATTTAAATGTTGATCCTTGATCTTACCTTTGGTGCCATGATATGATGGTCCATAATCAAATGAATCAACATTAAAATGCATCCATTCGATCACCTTTTCATAGGCTCATGTTATCTATTAGACCTTTATACACTTCCAAACTTTAGCTTTATTATATTTAAAACACACCCATTAATATTCTTGATCTAGTATTATACATTCCATTAGATCCGTGAAGATGCACATTCTTTATCTCTATCAAGATGTTAAATGTCAAGCTATTTATCCCATCTCATTGCTTCCTATATTTTCTTATTACTTTTGCTTCATCGATCTTCTTGAACATGCTTGTTTTTTAACTCACCACTATGTTGATAAACATAGATCACTTTATTCCGTCTGAGTCGACTTGATTTATTGGATTTATAGATCCTATCTCTCACATGTCATTATATCTTTGAACTTGCATGAACTTTACATTGACATGGTCATTAAACTTAGACACTTTGGCCTCATCTCATTGCTTCCTGTGTCTTTGGATCACTTTTTATTCATATATCTTCTCATACTTGTTCAATATTTATATATATCCATCCCTTAAGGATATAACATTTAGAATAGGCATGTGCCTTTTGTACATAGCTATCAGTTCTTGCTATTGAGACATTTGGCATCCTCACATTACTTGTTGACCTTTTGACTTTAAACCGTATTATAGATTAACTATCCAAGCTCCATGATTATGACACTTTTCAATTGCACATTAACTCAAAGGTCCTTTTTGAAATTTTACTTCATCATACTTTATTAGATCTCTAATATCTAATGAATCAATAGTCATTGATCAACCTGGGACATATATTAAATCTTAGACTTAGGAAAATATAAAGTACTTTAATCATTACTTAGAGTCAATAATTGGTAGGTTGAGGGGTTGGTTTATTAATGATGATATGGACTTAAGTTATCAGTTCCTGGCTATACCAAGTCAACATTAAAATATAAGTTTGCTTTTTCACACCTTGGTTAAACCCTTAAGATGCACAAATTATCAAGCAAATTAGATAGTCTAACTTCTTAGGAATGGTTCATAAATCACAAGTTATCATTAATTTGTAATAAAACATCAAATAGAATCTAACTGAGTTTAAGAGACACACCTAAGATCAATTTGTTTGAAACTTCTCCTACTAATCACACTAAGTACAAACTTGAAGACCATTTTTTGTGTGACAAACCTAGCAAAAGAAAAGAGAAACAATTTTCTTCATTTATTAGAATCTCTAATCAAAATAATCATTGGAAAAAGTGTGTACAATACCAAGAGACACTACTGAGGTGTCCTTAGTTACAATAGGTCATATAATTCTATAAACCTCATTAAATTCTCTATTTTAACCACCAAAATGACCCTAAAAGACATTAACTAATAATAAAAATGACCAAGGCTAATAAGACATAAAATTTCATAAAATTGAATATAATACACCTTACAACATAATAATAAACCATATAAGGTTCATTTTTTTACATATAGGGTTCCCAATTTTACCTCTAAGGTCAACTTTGGTCAACAAATTGGTGACTCATAGAGGTATTATGCCTGCTATGCTAACTAGACCAATAGATTTATCAATCCATTAGGCTTAAGGATTCATATGAAGTATAAAAATAGCAAGAGGAATTTTACCATTGACAACAAGCATTGACCAAGATAAGACAACTAATTACCACAACCACACAAAACAAAGGACACACACAACATAAAGTAAATAAAATAGCAAGACACACACGCACACACATGTGCTTAAAGAACTTATATAAATAATAAAAAAAACCAAAATATAAAACTAATAATTAATCATACCTCCATTCCTAGGATCAAAAGGAAACTTCCTTACATCTCCTTCTTCACGAGATGAACCATAGTGCCAAACATATTGCTCTTTGGATTGGATACTTGATATATCAAACCTATTTTTTGGAACTTCAATTGCTATGCTCTCAATTATAACATCTTCAAATAGGTCTCCAATGTAATTTATTACTCTTTGCCTTATACACATACCTCATAATTATACCCATTCTTCATCTCATGATCAACTTGTATCTTCTTTGTAGTCATGATTTTGAGAGGATTAATTTCTTGTTCTTTGGAATATTGAGGCCAATATAAGCTTTGTTTGACATAAAAATTCTAATGTTAAATTTTATCTAGCTCATCTATGAAATTTTGAAAAAAGTAATCTTGATTACCATCACTTATAATTATCTCTAAGGAAGTTGTAGACCCTTTAATAGACTCAAACTTATTACAAATTCTTAAAAACTACTACCACAAGTCCTCATATTATCTTTGATCAAAATACTGAAGGTGAAAAATAAGATAATATATTTCATTCTCTTATTTATAATGCAAAAGGACTTCATCCAAAATTTATTCTTTGATATAAGGAAGGCATTCCTCATTATGAACACAACAAGAAGACCCAACACAAGGAATCACATCTTCCTTAGAATTTAAGACGTCTTGAGGGATCTCAAGTTGTATCTAAACTATGATAATTTGATTTTTGTTCTCAAGGGTTACAATAACCATAATTTCTTTCTCCTTCTTGGTGATGCCAAGAGTAGGCATATTGTAATCATGTGACTTAGCCCAACAAGACTACTAAAGAGCTACATTTTATTCAAGCAAGAGTTCTAAATTTTCCTCAACCAAATTATCCTATTTAGGTTCCCATACCACAAGTACATGAATTCAAAGGTTTATGGGGTGAGGAAAATATGAACTAGTTGGTGGAGGTGGAAAATAGGACACAAAACCAGACTGAGAATGAATTATAGGGGATCCTTCTAGAAATTATTGAGGAAGGGGATGTAGACCTTGGGCTAAATTTTTTTTTTCTCCTTCCATTTTAAAATAAGTTTATTTAGATTTAATTTAGTTTTAAAAATATCTTAAGGAAGGTTATATGGGGTGTGTTTAGGCATATGATCTTCTTTTGGCTCTAAACCTTCTGTCACACCTTGACTCAACAATTTCAGTATTGACTCTAACTCTTCAATTTTCTTGGTTAGGTTGTATTGTAAAAGTGTCTCTTGAAGTTGATAGGCATCATCATGAGGATGAGGAGTAAAATAGGGATGAAATATAATACAAGGAGTCACTTGAAGAAGGGTGGGATAGACTTGCATAAGATCAAGCTCTTTCTCAACTTTACACTTTTTATCAAGGCTTCTATCCTCTTTCTTTTTCCATGATTCAACTATATTATTATAGATTATGATGTTAGGATTAGGATTCTCTTCTGGAGGTAGTGATACAATTTTAAGAGTGGATGAAGTGTTCAAGAAGCTTGTTATCTCCTAAGTCTTAGATTCTACACCTTGTCTCGAACTTAGAATCTCATATCTAGAGGTATCATCTTGAGGTGGGGATGTAATGGGAAAGGGAAATGAAGGCTTAGATTCTAATTCATTTATTGATTATATGGATTGTTTCATCTATTTATTGGACAACTAAATCTTCCTATCAAGATTTGCTTAAAAAATAAGGTTTGTCTTTCTAATTCTCTCTTCTAGCTGATCAGGAAAAGGATAACTTTAACAAGTTTGATTGGGTTCATAATTAGGGGTCAAGAAGTACTAATAGAAATATTGTAGAATTGGATATGAAGGCTGATAGAATTTTTGAGTCTGATCCTCATAAATTCTTATCCTCTCTTCTAAAGATGCAATCAAACCACCCACATCTAGCATCTCACTTATGAGCCTTTGCCAATTTTCTCTTTGAATAGGTGCCCACTCTCTTTTAATTAGCTCTAATATATTTTTCACCTTATCAAAAATATTACTAAGAACATTATGAACATGTCCCCTTAGTGTATCAATCTCTATCATGTACTTCTCATAGCCCAAGAGAGTTTACTTAAAAATGGAAATAGACTGATTAGATAAGTGAATAGATTGGCTATGAGTAGAAAGGTATTGATAATAATGGTTATAGGACTGATACAACTCATGAAAAGGTTGATAAGTGTCATATTGGAGCTAGTAAAGATAATGACAAGGCTGATAGGGAATTCAATAAGCTTGATAAACCTCACCAAATTATGTAAAATAATACTCAACACCAAATTCGGTGATACAAATTCATTAGGAAGAAAGAACACAAGGAATGATTATCAACAATATTCAAAATGAATATTTGGGATTCTTCAGAAGATTATGAAATCTTGGATTCACCATTAATGTTTAGATAAATGCCTCCAAAGGTTTAAGTGTTGAAATATAATACGAAAAATCTTTCAACTTCTTGGACTAATAGTCTCTTTAAGTGTGCTAAAAATTATTATCACTTACATTTGCACCCTTTCAGGAGATGTCTCATCTCTCCTCATCTAAGTGGAACAATGGAAATAACTCTAATATATGGGTAGCCTAATAATGTGTTGAATCTCCAAATAGGGCTAGCTCCCTTGATGTACCACTTGTAGACCACTACTACACCTAAGTTGTGAGAGAAAAGGTAGAGAAAACTAAAAGTAAACTATCCTAAATGAGGTGATATGCCAAATTAGTTGATGATTACCAACTAGATACATGTTACACATGAGAACAAGAGACTAACCAAACATAAACTTCTCCAATCTACATCTTCTAACATCAATATTTCATTATGAGGTTGTGATGAATGTTTAAGCTAGGAAGACTAGATAAGAGACTTAGAATGTCACTATTTAAATAGACTAACTGGCTAAACCTTGACACATAATAAAACACTTCACATGACCTACAAGAATAATCTTTCCAAATGAAAATAGATGAGAGAATGAAAAAATAATGATAAGAAAACAATAGTCATCACATAATCAGGATAAATAATTCAAGTGAACACACTATGAATAGTCACAGAAGAGGTAAAAATAAATAGTCGTTATTGATCTATCATATGAAAATGAGTAGAGATTCACCATACTCAGGTGGATCAATATTTACAAAGGATAAAATGGTTAGTTCTTATAGAACTTGAAAGAGAGAGAGAGGAGAAGAGAAAAGTCCATAGGTCACAATGACACTTGTCAAATTGATAAAATGAGTTACATGTGAATGAGAAAGGAATGTGAAATTGATCATGAAAAGTTAGGAAGAACAAGTGTCAATCTAAGGCATAAAACTCTTGAAATATGGAATGAAATTCTTCTTGATGGCTCAAAAAAATGCCTTCATCATTCACCCCTATTACTCTATCTTTGTGTCTAGATATAGTGCTTATACATAAATCCCTACATGTTTTTATCACTAACCATTTGTATAGACATGAATTTAAATGTTGGTCATTGATCTTTCCTTTGGCACCATGATCATGATGGTCCATACTCAAATGAATTAATTTTAAAATGCATCCATTTGATCACCTTCTGACAGGCTCATGTCATCCATTAGATCTTTGTATGCTTCCAAACTTTAACTTTATCATCTTTAAAACATGCCCATTGATCTTCCTCATTTGATATTCCACATGGCATTGGATCTCCAAATATGCACATTATTTATATCTATCAAGATGTTAAATATCGAGCTCTTTATCCCATCTCACTGATTCTTATATTTTTGGATTTCTTTCATTGTATCGATCTTTTCAAACATGTTTACTTTTTTAACTTACCACTATGTCAATAAACATTGATCACTTTGTTCCATATTATTCCACTCACTCTATTGGATTTACAAATCCTAGCTCATGTGTGTTATTATATCTTTGACCTTGTATGAACTTTACCTTGACTTGGTCATTAAACTTTGACACTTTGACCTCAACTCATTGCTTCCTGCATCCTTGGAGTGCTTTCACTCCATCTATCTTCTCTAAATTAATCAATCTTTATATATGTCCATCCTTCAAGGATATGACACTTGGTGTAAGTGCGTGCCTTATATAAATAGCTGTCAGTTCCCACTATTGAGACATTTGACATCCTCGTATTAATTATTGACCTTTTGACTTTAAAACACACCATAGATTAACTATTCAAGATTTATGATTATGACACTTGTCACTTTCATATTAACTTATAGGTCCTTTTGACAATTTTACTTCATCATGCTCCATTAGATCTATAATTTTTGATGAAGCGATAACTATGGATCAAGATGTGACATATATTAAGTCTTAGACTTAGGAAAATATAAAGTCCTTTAATCATTGCTTGGAACCAGTAATTGCTAGTTAGAGGGGCCAATTTTTTAATGATGATATGGACTTACGTTGTAACTTAAGTTATTGATTCTTGACTATACCAAGTCAACATTAAAATAGAACTTTGCTTGTTGATGCCATGGCTAAACCCTTAGAATTCAAAAATTAGTACTCAAATTAAATAGTCTAACTTCTTAGGAATGGTTCATAAAGCATAAGTCACCATTACTATATGAAAAAACATGAAATGGAAGCTGACTAAGTGTAGAAGACACCCCTAAGATCAATTTGTATGAAACTTCTACTAACTACACCAAGTACAAACTTGAAGACCATTTTTGCTTACCAAACCTAGTGAAAGAAGAGAGAAATGATTTTATTTATTTCTTGGAACCTATAATAAAAATAATCAATGGAAAAATTGTGTGGAACACCATGAGACACTACTAAAGTGTCCTCAGCTGTAGGAGGCCATACAATTCTATACACCTCATCAAATGCTCTATTTTGACCCCCAAAATGACCCAAAAAGACATATTGACTAATAAGACTAATTAAAAAGAATAATAAGACCTAAAATGGCATAAAATAACTTATAATACACCTTGTGACATAATACTATACATTCTAAAACATCTAAGGTTCAATGTTTTACCTATAAAGGTCCCAATTTGACCTGTAGGGTCAAATTTGGTCAACAAAAATGTAATCCATAATTATCTCAGCAATTATAACAAAAATGTATCAATGTATATCAATAAACTAAATTACTATATTAGAAAAACAAAATATGTCTCAAATGGTTCATAGATAGACTATATTAGCACAAATGAAATAAATGTAAGTCACTTGTGGTCATGAAAACTCACAAAAAAAAAATTTCAAGAATTTGAAAATTCATGTTTTTAATGATTTGTTGTTTAGATGGATCATATAACCTTAATCCTTTATTTAATACTCCATAAAATATGAAAATTAAAGAGTGGCAGGTAGGATCAAGTTTATTTATTTTGAATTTAAGAATAAAAATAAAAGCAAAACATCCAAATATCATAAGGTGAGAAACACTTGGTTTTTTATCACACCAAGTTTCTAGATGAGTAGAAATATGTCAGTACTTATTATGAACTCTATTAATAATATGTACAATATTTTTCATGGCTTTGTCATAAATAAACATAGGAATGTTTTTTAAATGTAACCTAGTTCTAGTCATTTTGGGGATAGTCTTTTTTTTACTCTCATCAATTATGTTTCATTGTGGAGAATAAGAAGTAGTTAACTCTCTTTCAATACCGCATGAAATGAAAAATGAATCAAATTATTTTTTAATGTATTTAGCACTATTATCATTTTTTAATCTATTAATTTTTTAGGGAAATAATCTTCAACAAAAGATTTAAATTATTTAAATATAGACAACACTTCATATTTTTCCTTTATATAATAAACCCAAATCATTCTAGTGTGATCATAAATAAAATTAAAAACATAAAAATATCCTTTAAGAGATGCAACCTCAAGTGGTCCTCTAACATCACTATGAATAAGTTCTAAATGATGAAATGATTTGCCATCATGATGTTTTTGAAAAGGTTGACTGTGTTACTTACCACATAAATAGATACACATATTTCACAATAATTTTTAATATTAGGTAATTTCATTACATGATCATGTCTAAAATAATATTTCCAAATATAAAATAGAAATATTGAATAATAAATAAAAATAATTAGGAAATAATGTTACCTTGAAGTGAAACTAAACCACAAAGTTAAGGTGAGAGACTTGACAAGTGGAGAAAATGTCCAATGGGAAAAAACCCCACAGTATATTAAAAGTATTTTAACAATGAATATCTAAGTACATATAAAGAAGCTAAGAGAGAGAGAACATACTTAAGTCAAAAGAGCATCATAAAGATGCAAGTACAAGATGAAGATAAATATTGTACAACATGAAGAATGTGATAAAGGAGTTCAATAAATAGATCTAGAAGGAATAATGAGTTATATGTGCACATTTCAACATGTATTCAAAGTTTTTATAATCCTCTTACAATTGAGGATGATGTTTGTTCCATGTGGGGGGAATATTTACTGATGAGATTAAATCTAAATTCTACAAGTGGACAAGAGAAGGAAGTGACACATCATAAATTTGGGAAAGCATATTTATAATAGATATAATAAATTCACACATAAATTGAAACTTAAAATAAATTTAAAATTATACTAAAGGACTCAAATAAGGTTAATTATTCAACCATATCTCTTAATATTAATCTATGGTTACAAAAATGGATAAAATATGTTATTAATAAGAAAGGGAGTTAAAATTATATAATAATCCCCCTTAATAGAAACTTCCATTAAGAGGAATTAAAAAAAATTGGATAAGAAAGAAGAAGAGAAGGTGATGCAAAAAATTTCAAGGATGAAGGTATGATCATCAACAATATCCAATAATACTTTTCAAACATGTGATTGATACATAATGGAACAAAGACCAAAAAAAATGAGTAATGATCCAAAAAACTTGTAAGATAAATAAGATAACACCAATATTTCAAGTTAAGTAACCAATATTTCAAATATATAATATACATTATTAATATCATAGAAATAGAGGTACATAAATGAAATGAAGCAAAGATAAATTCTATAAAAAATATAAAAATTTATAAATGAAAATAAGTTTGTCAACATAATTAAAGCATATTTATTTTACAATAAAAATCAAGGAATGCATAAAACATGAGTTTAATTAAATCAGAGGCAAAGAAGATGTGTCACACGCAAAATATATTCTATGTGAAGCATTTTAGTAAGAGTCACATGAAGACACATCAATATTTCTAGAATATGTATCATTTATAGGAATCTAAATACTATTAACCTTAGAGGTAGAATATTTATTTGTTTTATAAAAATTTGAATTATCATAAGTGGATTTACCAAAATATTTACGTGGATGCAATTTAAAAAATTTAGAGATATGATGCTCATGTTTTCCAAATTAAACACAAGGTTTAATAGTTTTAACCATAGTACAAATATTATAATAAGTATAATGAAAATAAAATATATTATAAGTCATGTGGTGAGGAAGGAAATAGGATGTAAAATTCTTATGAGAAGAAATTAACTCATCAAAATTGAGACCTTTACAATTTTCAATAAATTTATGAAAAATAGGTTCAAGAATGCGATCTTCACACTTACCAAGCCCACCACCTGAATAATCTATAAAATTCATAATTTTTAAGCTAGGGTTGGTATAGGAAGTGTTCAAATAATTATTTGTTTCTTTATAACCATAATTAAGTTCAATAGTAGAGACATTATCACATGCAAAAAATACAAATTTAGCATTTAAGTGTCAAGAGAAGATTACATGGTTGTAAATTATTTAATAAAAGAGGCTTATAAAACATTTAAATTGTATTTTTAAAAATATATTTGGTTCTTAAGAGAAGATATATCATTTTTTTAAAGAAATATTTTGTATATTATTGTTAAAAACTAAAAAAAAGAACAATTTAAAAGTCACGAGAGAAAAAAATACAAATTTAACTATCATTGAAAAAAAATTAATTACTAGAAATATTGATTTATCTAAATAACATTTAAAAATATTCTTCTAAGAAAAAATAATATTTGAATATAAGGATATTCTTGTCACAAAGATTAGATCAATTAATTATAAATGAATGTCTACACTAAAAAAATTAAATTTTTTTTAGTTAGAAAACTTGGAAATCTTTTATTAAAAAACTCATAAATTCCTTATTAGGAAATACTTTGATTTGAAATGAAAAAAACTTTTAAAAAAGGTTTTGAAAGAAAAACTCACCACAAATTTTAATTAAATGTTTTACAAAATAAAAAAAGGTGGTGCTAAAGTATTCAATTTTTTTAAAAAAAATGATTGTTTAAATAATTTTAAAAAAACTATTACAACCCTACATTTTCATTATCTATTATTCTACTCTAACATTGATATTATGTTTTTAAACTAGTTATTGGTTATTATTTTATCTTTATTATATGTGGTACTAGTTGTAGTAGTGTTGGACCATATGTTTAATTTCATACTTATTGATTTCAAGGACTTATTACTGCAATTGACAATGTGACTAATCTGTATTTAATTATTAATTTTTGATATTATATAATTGATGTATTTTTTGGCGGTTACAGGTTGTATCTATGAGCTAGGTATATGTTGTAGGTTGTACTCCTAGAACTAAATGAATTCTAAGTATGTCAGACATGTATGAAAAGCATACTTGTTGATTTCCTTTTATCCTTTGGATACCTTGATTGGCCGTATGATTGTTAACTATAGTCCTTTTACTTCTTATTATTGTTGTACCTTATATGATATTGTTGTTTATCATTATTTACCATTATTTTTTCATTATGTGTTTTATAGCCATAATCTTTATTCTTTACGCTCATCTTCGTTTTATTTCTCCCACACATGCTTATGATTCATTTTTGCATCCATGTTGAGGTCAACATACCCTCATTTCTAAAATAAACAGGACCCTTGTGTCAAATTGTGTAAATTTGTATCTTAAAATTGAAAGTTAACTTGATCAAAGTGTCACTAGCATGTTTGCACCTTTTTATTTTGAAGCTCATCCACACCATGGTCTGACTGAGTTATTGGTTCAGGATTCTGGTCTGACCTTATCTAAGTTTGTTATCATTTATTTTTTGAATTTAGGTTACAAGTTTGACGAGGCCTTTCTTGAATGAACTATGTCTGAAGTTCATGATTTAATCTTAATTTCGACCTCCAGCCTTCGGTCTATAGAAAGTCAAGTAAGTTTATTTAAAGTGTCATTTGTCAATTTAAAAAGTCCATGGGCAGGTTGTAGAGACCCTTTGAGGTGCCAAGAGTGATTGGAGTAATCATGGACGTGTATGGTATTCAACTGGTTCCTCATTGTGCCCATCTAGACATTTTGATCTGATGGTAGAAAATATGAATGGGTAGTTTTTTGGAGTCATATTTCATATGTATGGATGTTTCAAGAGAAATGATCAAATATGTTTGTTCTTCTTCATGCCTAGATCATATGTGCCATTTTTTAGCTCTTGAAATGAAGCGTGTCGAAAGTTATGGGTATGCAAAGTTGGCCTCCAAGCCACATTTCATAGCTTTTCCCATACTTAGCCAATTTTTTAGGGTGATATAGATCCTAGTGAGCATATTCAACAAGCCATATCTCTCATGAGCTTCAACTTCATGACAAATGGTCAAATTGGTTTGTTAACCGTCATACAAGGAATATTTTTACAAATTTTAAGCTATGTGACATAAGCTCCACAAAATTTATGAGCATGGAAAGTTGGCTCCCAAATAGTTTTAGGTTGTTTTCCTGACAAGTACGTGGACATCATGAAAAATGACTCATTTCAACATTTTATAGGGGAATTTATAAAGCTCTTGGGACTGGAATATCAAATGGGTTTGTTCCTTTTGGTATCAAGTCCATTCTCTATAAATTCCATGCCTTGGTGAGTTTTGTACTTCAAGATATAAAATTGTAAATTTGGTCAAAAATACATGATAGTTACACAAACATCAAATCTAATCCCATGGAAAAAAATCACCTGAGATTAAGTTTTATAGTCTTCTTGAGGTCAAATACGGTCATGGGGACGTTACATGATGGTTGTGTAGACGTCAAATTTAATCTCATAAAAAAATCACATGAGCTTAAATTTGACAGTCTTCACAAACTCAAATATGATCGTCTAGACATCAAATGAGAGCCCAAATAGAGCCTAGTAGGTCTTTTCATGAAGCTATATTTCTCATGTACTACAACTTCAAATGAAATGGTCAATTAGATTTATTCACGTTCACATAAGGAATATTTGTACAAAGCTTGAGCTATGCGACATATGCAACTCAAAATTTATGGATATGTAAAGTTGCCCTCCAACACTTTTTTTGTTGTTTTTTCAAACTTAGCCAAATTTGCAGGGTCTAAATTAATCTTAGTAGGCATTTTCAAGATGTCATATCTCACAATTGATGTAGTTTTAAGATAAATGTTCAAATATGTTTGTTAAACCTCATGTAAAGAACATTTACATAAAATTTGAGCTATGTAACCTAAGCGAATAAAAATTTGTGGACATGGAAAGTTTTCCTCCAACACAATTTTTTTTATTTTTTTAGACTTGGCCAAATTTTTAAGGTGTAAATAGATCCTAGTAGACATTTTTAAGAGGTCATATCTCACAATCTCTTCATTTTCAAGATAAATGGTAAAATGAGTTTATTAACCCTCATGTAAGGAACATTTTTACAAACTTTGAGCTATGTGACATAAGTTCCTCAAAAGTTATAGGAATATAAATTTGGTTTCTAGGGCATTTTTGACTGGTTTTCTGGATCCAAATAGAGCTTAGTAGGTATTTTCAAGAAGCCATATCTCTCATGAGATTCATCTTTACGGCAAATCATCAAATGGGTTTCTTAACCCTCATTCAAAGAACATTGGTTAAAATCTTGAGCTATGTGACAAATGAATCTAAAGTTATGGACATGTAAATTTGCCATCCAATACACTTTTTGTTATTTTTTGAGACTTAGCCAAATTTTTAGGGTGCAAACAAAGCCTAATAGATATTTCCAAGAGGTCATATCTCAAAATCTCTACAGTTTCAAGAGAAATGGTCAAATGTGTTTGTTAACCCTCATACAAGGAACATTTGAGCAAAGTTTTTTATATGTGACATAAGTGACTCAAAATTTATTGGCATGCAAAGTTACCCTGAAATGCACTTTTTATTGTTTTCTCAGACTTATCCAAATTTTCACAATACAAATAAAGCCTAGTAGCTATTTTCAAGAGGTCATATCTCACAAGCGCTATAGTTTTAGGATAAATGATCAAATAAGTTTGTTCAAATTTTTTCCAAGATCATTTGTGTCAAGTTTCTGCTCATGTGATAAAACATGCCAAAAGATACAAGTATGGAAAGTTGCCCTCCAAAGCATTTTCTGTTATTTTTCCACACTCAGCCACTTGTCAAATAAAGCCATTGGTTTTTAAATGGGAGGTCCTAGCAGTTTGGTGGCAAGGCTATGCAGTGTGTAGGATTTTTATTAATACAAATTACTAAATGAAAACTAATTTTTTAATTAGTTTTTAATATGTCTTGTTTGAAGTAAAAATAAAACTATATAGCCACCTAATGTAGATACAATCATGAGTATTTTTTAGTAGAAACAAGAGGCTTCATCAACATAGGACCCACCAGCCATCTACAAATATATATTTTTTTAGCAAATTTTGTAATATTCAAAAATATAAATTTTTTTTGAAAAGGTATATGCTAGTTTGTTAGCATGTTTGCTTGTAAATTAGTCCATTTTGGAAAAGCAAATGTATTCTATAAACTTTGCAAAAATGATAATTGTATTTACTTTTGTACATTTGTTGTCAATATGACTAATCAATATGCTGCCTTATCCTTCTATAAAAGACAATATTTTCATTTTTTAGAGGAGTTTTAAAGATAAAATTACTTTTTAAACTTAGATTAAGCAATACAAGCAAAGATTTATATAAAGATTATCCAACATTTGTCTATGTATTTGCTATCATAGCTTCTCTCTCATTTTCTTGTTCTAATTTCCAGATTTGAATGGTTCTTATGGATTCTTGGTTTGTAACTTTAATTATAGATCTGTTAACTTGGTTGATTAAAATTCTTTAGTTTCATTTCATTTTCTTTGCCCTTATTGCTATCTGAGCCAATGTTATTTACTTACATAGGTATAATATTAAAAGTGACACTGATTCTTTTTTTTTAATTTCTACCTTCTTTAGAAGTTTGTTTGATGTGTGATGTGATTTGGGCTAAGTTATTTCACTTTAAATGTTGGTTTTAAATACATGATTGGATGAAATTTGAACTTTTTTATGATTTTTAGAATGAAGATCAGTAATATATCTTTCTGCCCTACCTTTTTTTTGTTTTGTTTTTTTTTTAAATTTGGATCACCTTAGTTCAGTTTGTCATTATAAATATTTATTCTAAATTAATTATTAATTTAGTTCTTGATCATAATTCACTATTCTTTGCATAATTTTTACATACTTTGCATATATTTGTTGTTTGGCCATGGTGGCTCCCAACCACCAAGTAATATAAATATTATGAAACAGTCATTTGTTTTGCTTCTATTCTACCAATAGATAACAAGATTATCACAACCTATAACACATGCATTAAATTCTTTGAATTATAAAATGAGAAGTGTTTCTAAACACTCTAGACACATGTGGTGCATATTTAAGCATCAATAAGAAGAGCTTCATTGACATTAGAGGGAGGGCCTGCAATAAATCTTTGTGAATTTATAGGATCTTTGCTGGTTTTGGTGTATTTTGATCAAAGATCATTCTATTTTTTACATATTTGTGTTTTTTTAGCATAATTGTGTAAAGGTTGGTGATCTTCACAATTTTAAACTATTTTTTGGGCTTATGTAGATAAAGATTAATATTCTTTTAATACATATGCTTAGCTATGGTAAAGATAGATTTAGATCTATAGATCCATAGTATTTATGGTTAGAATAGCTTATTTTGATCAAAGACTGGTATATTTTTCAAAAATATGGGTTTATTTGAACTTAATATTATAAATATTAAGCATATTTCTTTAATTAGACACATATTTTAGATAGCTTAGTTAAAATTTGATGCCCTTTGTTGTTCTTTATATATCTTTGAAAAATTAACTTAGTGTGTAAGTTTAATTCTTATTCTTTATAAAGGTTTATTTGACACATCATATTTTAAAGAAGATTCAAAGTAATAAGCTTAAATTAACCAAGGCAAGGCCTAGGTGAGATTTTTTTTTAAGTCTCAAACACATCCCCAATTTAAGGTATTCATGTATTCAAGGTATGGATTGGCTAAGTGGTTCTTCAATCAATGTGCCAAGTATAGTACATGATCTTCCCAAAAATCTTGAAAGATATTTGCCTTATTTTAGTCTTTATAATGTTTTCTTTGTGGAAGAGCATGTTAGAAGTTTCAAAGTTTCTCTAGGATTACTAAATGTGATTCATGAAGATATGGATTGTAGGTTATTTTCATTTACTTTTAAAAATGTTGCCTATGAATGGATTCTTAACCTTCCAGAGGATTGTATTACTAGGTGGAATGACTTTGATAATGCTTTCATTAATAAATTTTACAAAATTATTAGTCCATGTATTTTGTATCAACAATTTACCACAATTAAAAATGATGTTAATGAAATTATCAAAGTATTTAACATGTGGTTCTAAAAAATATTCAGCAAAACTATAGATCCTTAAAGACTCAATGAGGATTTAGCCTTAGAATTTTATATGGATGTTATGGATCCCATGACATTTGTATTCCTATAAATATATTTCATAGTCATAAATACATTGATCTGGGTTTACTTTGAAGCCATGATCATTAATGACCAAATGAAACCTCAGGGTTAGATGGCATATTCCATACCTAGTGTCAATTCGAATTGGCCCATTCAGAATGTCATTCCTAGTATGCTTACTTTAACACCAATTGAGAATAATTTTTATTTGAGTAATGCATGTCCTTGATAACAAATATAGTTCCTAAATATCACTACAAGTAGATTTAATCCATAAAATCATAGAACTCTAGTGTCCACAGCCAACAATAATGCTTGAATTTATGATCTTGAGACACCAAATTATTCACATGACTTGATATTAGAAATGGTCCAAAAATTGACCATTGACTTTCTTAAATTGCAAAAAAAAGTAGGAAATATAGAGAAAGACTTTGACAAAAACTATGTTTCTCAAAGGTTTGATAGGCCTTCAAGCAAGTTTCATGATGACAACAATAATGTATCATCAAATAATATAAAAATAAGTTTTGGTGATATTGTTTTGGATGATCATTGTAATATTTTTGAAACCTCTAAAATTGTGCCTAATCAAAAATTTATTGTAGGGACATCTAGATTTATAGGAGCATCTCAATTTTTTATGCAGGCCTTTGATTTTTCATTGGAAAATGAAGATAAAGATGAAGATGTGCCAATTGAATAAGTTGCAACTAGGATGACTTGCATTCCTAAAAATGTAAGAGATATTACAGTTTAAGATCAACAAGACATCATCATTAGTACATCTTTTGATGAAGAAGAAGATTTGCTGGAAATGGATATGGATCAAATACAAGATAATATTTCTTCAAAAGATATTTAGGGGGGTATCCCATGTAGGTTTATTTCTGAAATGGAGAATACTCTTGAATAAGATGATCATTGACAACAATCATACCATGATTTCTTGAATAAAATCAAGTATTTTGAGATGGAAACTAAAGGGATAAAACAACTTATGAATACTTCATCTGAAGATTTCATCAATGAGCTAGAGTTTCCAAATGGTGGTATTATTTTGGAGGAACTAAACCAAGACAAGCTGAAGCTTGATTAGATGGAAGAGATGCCCCTCTTCACCAAGGATGAATATGAAATATATCAATTACATCGATAATTATCATGTAACTTTATCAAGAGGTCAGCCATATGGCACCAAAATGTTTCTCATAATGAGTTTTTAGATGAACATTATTTAGTTGATTAGGATGATGAAGCTTTTTGGGATGAATTGGTAGATTTTTTTGTAAAGATTGGTAGTCCACTTTCAACTTAGAAATAACCTAATGAAGACATTAATTGAGGATGCAAGATGAGTTGTCATTATTGAGTAAAGATGATATTATCGTATACCTATCTATGGATGAATTAGGACTAGCACTCTTATTGTAGAGTAGTAGGATTTGGGGGTAAGGGAATTGGATTTTCGACTCACATATTCGATTTATGTACTTGAGGATGCATATGGGATACCATGTCACACCATCTAGAAGACATAGGCATCCAAATTTTCTTATTTGAATGAATATGCCATAAAAAAACACTCAAATTTTAAGGTTATGTAGTAGACTAAGTAAATTTTCATTTGATCTTTGAGGTAATTATTTTATGAAGTTAGTATAGGGCTTATATTAGTTTATTTCCATTCTTTCTTATTTTTTTCTTCATGTGTCTTGTTTGTATATAACACATGTAATTTTTTTTTGCCTTTTATGCCTTCTTTCTTGATTTTAAATTAAGTTATTTTAGATAACCCTCAGCTTGAATTTCATTTAGGTTGCTTAAAAGCTTCATAATTCAGAAATTAAGGTATGACTTTGTGGCATTAGTTGATCATGGGTTGTTGGAATGTGAGCTTGATGTTATAGTTTAGAGAAACTAATAAGACTAGGGGATAAGTTAATTATTCCTTATAATTTTAAACTTTGTTCTGATCTAATCTTGGTTTTAAGAAGGATTGCACATGTAGGATGAAGATTAAAGTATTAAAACATAGTCCTACTTGCACTTAAAAAACATTAATTACCTAGGACAAAATTTAGAGCCAAGGATGATTTTCTTAAAATCAAACACTTGACCAAATTTTTAAACCTGGTGAATCTAGTTCCCAACCTTTACTAGAAGGTAAAAAAATGATCTAAAAACTACAAAAATAAAATCTTATTTCAAAATTAAAATCTTTCTAAGCAAAGGTGATTCTGGTAATCTCCACTAGGGCTATGAAAACCTGGTTGGTAGTAGAGCAAGGCCATGAGTAGAGCCAAAGACATATTTATTGGGGTTATGGATGCCTAGCTAGTAGTAGAACTATGTCCAAGCCTTCCCTAAGCTAAGACATGGTTCTTAATGAATATTCAAACATGCTAAAAATTAGAGTTAATGATTAAAGCCATGAATCTAGAAGGTATTTTCAAAACTTTTTGATAATCAAGAAATGGAATCAAAGCATAGATACAGCATGACTGAGTTTTGATGTTTGATCCTAATTTTATATATGCAATATTTCTTTTCTAACCATGAACTGATCTTAATGATAGTGCCTAATCAAATGGAATAAGTAGCTTAATTATTAGTCTGAACTAGAGTCTCTAATTTTAACATATTGTTATGTTTACCTTGAAAGTTTCCATTTGTTGAGGTCAACATACACCCAGTCATAAAATAAAGGGGACCCTTATGTCAAATTATTTAAATTTGTATCTTAAAATTTAAAATTCACTTGATCAAAGTCTCACTAGCATGTTTGCACCTTTTTATTTTGAAGCTCATTCACACCATGGTCTAACTGAATTATTGGTTCAGGGTTCTGGTCTGGCCTTATCTAATTTTTTTAGCATTTGTTCTTTGAGTTTAGGTTATAGGATTGATGAGGCCTTTCTTGAATGAGTTATGCCTGAATTTCATGATTTAATCCTAATTTAGTCCTTTATTAGGGTTTGGTTTGTAGAAAGTCAAGTAAGTTCATTTAAAGTGTTATTTATCAATTTACAAAGGCCATGGGTAGGTTTTAGAGACCTTATAGGGTGCCAAGAGTGATTGGAGTAATCATGGAAGTGCATGGTATTTAAATAGTTCTTTATTGTATCCATCTGAACATTTTGATTTGATGGTGGAAAATATGAATCGAAATTTTCTAGAGTCATATTTCATATATATGGATATTTCAAGAGAAATGATCAAATGGGTTTATTCATCTTAACTCCTATATAATAATTACAAATTTTCAGATCCTGTGATAAAGTGTGTGAAAATTTATAGGCATGCAAAGTTAGCATCCAAGCCATATTTCATAGTTTTTTCTATACTTGGCCAATTTTTCAAGTTGTAAACAGAGCCTAATAAGCATATTCAACAAGACATATCACTCACAAGATTCAACATCATGAAAAATGGTAAAATGAGTTTATTAACCCTCATATAAATATCATTTTTTCAAAGTTTAAGCTATGTGACATAAGCACCTCAAAAGTTACGAGCATGTAAAGTTGGCTCCCAAATAGTTTTAGGTTGTTTTCCTGACAAGTACATAGATATCATGCAAAATCATGAAAAATGCCTCATATAAAAATTTATATGTGAATTTAAAAATCTATCAAGACTATTAGATCAAATGGGTTTATTCCTTTGAGTATTGAGTCCATTCTCTACAAATTTGGTGCCTTGGTGAGTTTTGTGCTTCAAGATATAAAATTATAAAGTTGGCCAAAAAATACATGATGCTTGCACAAATGTCAAATTTAATCCCATGAAAAAACAAACATGAACTTAAATTTGATGGTCTTCATGATATTAAATAAAGTCACATAAACGTCACATGACGGTTGTCCAGATGCCAAATTTAAGCCCATGAAATGAATCACATGAGCTTAAATTTGACAAGTTTCATGACATCAAATACAGTCGTGCAGACATCAAGTGAGAGCCCAAATAGAGCCTAGTAGGTATTTTTATGAATCCATATCTCTCATTTACTACAAATTTATATGAAATGGTCAAATGTGTTTGTTCACATTCACACAAGGAACATTTGTGCAAAGTTTAAGCTATGCAACATAAACAACTCAAAAGTTATGGGCATGCAAACTTTCCCTTCAATGCAATTTTTGTCATTTTTATAGAAAAACAATTTTGTAAGATCTAAATTGA
This sequence comes from Torreya grandis, assembly GCA_037957365.1. NCBI lineage: Eukaryota > Viridiplantae > Streptophyta > Pinopsida > Cupressales > Taxaceae > Torreya > Torreya grandis. The sequence goes on along the minus strand of JARHVA010007607.1, from coordinate 55,768 downwards.
TCATCTTAGGAATTTTCAAGATATCATATATCACAAGTACTGTATTTTCAAGATAAATGGTCAAATGGATTTGTTGAATTTTGTGCCAAGACCATTTTTGCCAAGTTTTAGCTCACGTGATGAAGCATAAAAGAAGATTCAAGAATGGAAAGTTGCCTTCCAAAGCATTTTTTTATATCTTTTCACACTCAACCACTTGTCAAATAGAGCCATTGGTTTTCAAATTGAGGGTCCGAATAGTTTGGTGGCAAGGCTATGTAGCTTGTAGGATTTTCATTAATACAAATTGCTAAATAAAAACTAATTTTTTAATTGTTTTTTAATACATTTATGGTTTAAATTAAATACAAAAATGTATAACCACCAAATGCAAATATAACCCTGAGTATTTTTTAGTAGAAACAAGAGGCTTCATCAACATAAGACCCACCAGTTAGCTGCAAATATTTTTTTTAACAAATTTTATAATATTCAAAAATGGAATATTTTTTGTAAAGACATATGGTAGTTTGCTAGCATTATTGTCTATAGGTCAGTCCATTTTGGAAAATAAAATGTATTCTATAAACACTAAAAAAATGACATCTATATTTAATTTTGTATATTTGTTGTCAACATGACTAATCGGTATGTTGCCTTGTCCTTCTATAAAAGGCAATATTTTCATTTTGTAGATGTGCAGTTTTAGAGCTAAAATTACTTTGTAAACATGCTACAAGAAATATAAATAAGGATTTCTATAAATATTGTTCAACATTTATTTATCATTGTTTCTCTCTCATTTGCTTGTTCTGATTTCTAGATTTGAATGGTTCTTATGGATTCTTGGTTTGCACCTTTAATTATAGAGCTGTCAACTTGTGTCAATGCTAGGTTGATTGAAAGTCTTTAGTTTTATTTCATTTTATTTTCCCTTCTTGCATTTGGGCCAATGTTATTTGCTTGCATGGGTATAATATTTAAATTGAAACTAATTCTTATTTGTACTATTTTTACCTTCCATAGAAGTTTACTTGATGTGTGATATGATTTAGGTTAAATTGTCTCACTTTACATGTTGGTTTTAAGTGCATGCTTAGATGAAATTTGAACTTTGTCATGATGTTTGGAATGAAGATCAACAATAGTTATTTCTTCCCTACCCTTATTTTTTTCTCTTTTTGATCTAGATCACCTTAGTTCAGTTTGTCATTGTAAATATCCATTCTAAACTAATTATTGATTTAGTTCTTGATCATAATTCACTATTATTTGTATAATTACTACATACTTTACATAAATCTATTGTTTGGCCATGGTACCTCCCAACCACCAAGTAATATAAATATTATGAAACACTCATTTATTTTGTCTTTATTCTACTAATAGATAATAGGATTATCATAACCTATAACTCATGCACTAAATTCAAAAATGAGAAGTGTTTCTAAACACTCCAAGCACCTATGGTACATATTTAGGCATCAACAATCCCTTCGTTGAGCTTATTAACCTATGCATACATGTTACCTAGACCCACCCTTGACACCCCCTTGGAACCCTTGTCACCCCACTTCCTTGGTCTAATGCTTTGACCCTATAACCCCATTATATGAAGGTGATGGCATGTCATTTAATTTGTTTTGTTTTATATTATGGCATAAAATTAGTGTTGCATGGTTTATTTAAATTTTAGGTCTTTTATTTAATCAACTTACATTGATTACCATCATGTTAAATGCCATTTATTGAAGTTGGTGGCATTGATAGTGGAGGTTATAATGTTAATCTATTGGTTTATGTTTAACATTAAGGTTAATACCTAGTATTTTTTCTTATTAGTTGATGTTTATTTAATGGCCAAGTCTTCTAGATGTGCCATTAATGGAATGTTGGAATGATATTTACCTTAGGATACAGAGGAGGGTTTATCTCTCCTCTCATCAAATTCAAAATTAAATAGGGTATGGGAGTTTGGTTAATGGATAGAGGGAGTTAGGATGATGGAATAATGAAGGAGAAAATAATGGGAAAGATCGAATAGTTTTAATGGAGACTGTTGAGTTATGGAGCTAAAAGCTTCACCAATGAGCTACATAGTAACCGGCATCAGCAAAATCAGTTAGAACCAATCAACATTGATTAGGGGTCGACCGACATCGATCAGCATTGGTCAGAACCAACCAACATCGATTAGGGGTCAGTAGGCATCAGTCATCTTTAGACTGACATCGGACTTATGTGCATTTCCAGAATTAGATAGTGTTTCTAATTTTAGGAGAACAACTAGTTTGCATGTAAAGACTAAAATTAGTCTTGAGTTTGTTATTCTAATTATTGTTTGCTTCTCAATTCTATTTAAGAGACCCATGGGGTAGTATTGTCTTAAAGGTGTAAGATCAATTAGATCTATAGGGGTGTGTAAGATCAAGTTGATCTACAAGGGAGCAAGATCAAGAAGATTTGCAGGGTGCAAGATTCAGTTGATCTGTAAAGGAGCAAGATCAAGAAGATCTGCAAGACAACTCAATTGCTGAGTTAGTTGTAATTGATTAAGAGAGAGAGAACTCTTGAAGGAGAATTACTATACATCTGAGAGGTGTGAGAAGAGAGATATTTCTTCATTGTATTTCCTTCTGGAAGAGTTTAATACAAGATTGGTTATTTCTTGTATCTCTTATTCTTTGTTGTTTTTGATTTCTAGTTACTTATTACTTCTGGTTCAATTGTGTGTTTAGTTGCTTATACAAAAGTAATCAATTGTTGTCTAAGATCCTAACAAGTGGTATCAGAGCTATGTGTATACACTAACAATTGGTATCAGAGCATAGGTTTTAGATCATGTTAGTGTTTGTTGATTATAGAATTCACTCATAGGAGTTTCTGATTGAGTGGGAGTAAAGCAATGGTAGAAGAAAGTAAACTAAGAATGAAGAAATTCAATGGCAAGAATTATCAATTATGGAGGATGTAGATTGAAGATTATCTATATTAGAAAGATCTGTACTTACCATTGGGTGGGGTTTCAAGTAAGCCCACAGATATGAAAGATGAAGAATGGAATGTTCTTGATAGAAAGGCTCTTGGATCTATAAGGTTGAGCCTAGCATCTTTTGTGGTTTCCAACTTATCACAGGAAAAGACATTGGTAGAGTTAATGGATACTTTGGCAAATTTATATGAAAAACCCTTAGCTTTGAATAAGGTATATCTTATGAAGCAATTATTTAATTTGCAAATGCAAGAAGGTGGATCTGTATATAGTCGTCTTAATGATTTCCATACAATTGTAAATTAGTTAAATTTTATCAAAATAGTTTTTGATGGTGAAATTAAGGCTCTCTTAATCTTACGCTATTTACTTGAAAGTTGGCATAGTTTGGTAATGGTAGTTAGTGATACTGCATCTGCTTCAAATATCTTGAAAGTTGATGATGTTGTTAGTGTAATCTTGAATGAAGAAATTCATAGGAAAAACACAAGGGAAACATCAGGTAATGCTTTAAGTGTTGAAAGTAGGGGATGGAAAAGAGAGAAGGGCAAGCAAGGGAAATCAAGGTCAAAGATGGGAAGTAGATCCAAATCCAAAAATGGAAGAATAACCTACTAGAATTTTGGAAAGAAAGGGCATGCAAAGAAAGATTGTTGGTTGAAGGATAAAGAAGAAAATCACCATGAAGGTAATAAAAAAGCAAAAGTTGTAGGTATTGTTGCACAAGATGCTCTTATATTTTCCTTGGATAAAGTAGAATCATGGGTTTTAGATTCTGGTGCCTCTTTCCATGCAACCGCAAATAGAGAATTTTTCAATGATTATGTCCATAGAGATTTTGGAAAAGTTTATTTAGGGGATGATGAGCCTTGTCAAATTGTTGGCAAAGGAAAAGTGCAACTGAAATTGCAAAATTTCAACACATGGGTGTTGAAGGATGTCATGCATGTACCCATCCTGAAGAGGAATCTAATTTCTATAGGAAAGATAGATGATGAGGATTGCACAGTATCTCTCACAACTAAATCTTGGAAAGTTTCCAAGGGTGCACTTGTATTAGCAAGAGGTAAGAGAGTAGGTACACTTTATCTATCTACTTGTATTACTGATTATTCTCCTTCTATTTTATCTACTTAAGATGTAGATGCAAAGTTGTGGCACTATAGGCTTGGTCACATGAGTGAGAAGGGAATGGATGTTCTTAAGTCAAAAGGTAAGCTTTCAGATTTGAAAATCAGCTATCTAGATTTTTGTGAGCATTGTATTTTTGGGAAATAGAAGAAAGTGAGGTTTCTCAAAAATGGGTCAACAAAGAAGAAGCACAAGTTGGAGCTTGTTCACACAGACGTGTGGGGACCAGGTCAGGTAGCTTCTATTGGAGGATCACAATATTATATTTCTTTCATTGATGATGCTACAAGAAAGGTATGGGTTTATTGCATAAAGAGGAAATTTGATGTTTTGACACATTTAAGACATGGAAAGCCTTGGTTTTCAATGAGAATGTGATGTACAGTGATCAGCTCAAGAGGTTGAATAATTCTAAGCAGGGCAATCTTGATTTGGAAAAGGTTATGATCCAAAATGAGCTCGTGGGTAAAAATCATCACTCATAGAAAAACACAGAGACCGACATCGGTCAAGTTGAAATCGATGTTGATCAGGTTGAAATTGACATTGGTCAGGTGAAATTGACATCGATCAGGTTCAGACCGATATTGATCAAAGATGACCAAGATCGGTCACTATCAGAAGGAAATTTGGGTGGACAACAAGTTGTGTATGAGTCTCAAACTCCCATAAGGAGGTCTAAAAGGGTAAGTAAGCCTCGAATTAAATATTCCCCTTCTTTATACTACTTGTTGCTCATTGATGGTGGAAAACCAAAAAAATTTGATGAGACAATGTAGGTAGAATCTAGGAAATAGTGGGAGCATGGCATGAATGAGGAAATTGATTCCTTGGAAGAGAACCATACGTTGGATTTGGTTGAGTTTCTAGCTGGAAAGAAATCACTAAAAACCAAATGGGTTTATAGGTTAAAGGAAGGAGAGAATGGACAAATGAGACATAAGGCCAATGCGATGGTATGTACTAAACCAGATATTGCCCAAGCAGTGGGAGTTGTTAGCAAGTTTATAGCCAATCTAGGAAAGGAACACTGGAAAGTAGTTTAGTGGATTCTCAGATATATGAGAGGGACCAATAGTAGGCATTTATGCTATGGAGGGTCAAACACTTCTCTACATGGGTATGTAGACTCAGATATGGCAGGTGACTTGGATGGCATGAGAAGCACCGCATGGTATGTGTTCACTATTGGTGGAATGGTGGTTAGCTAGATTTCAAAGTTATAGAAGGTTGTTGCCTTGTCTACTATAGAGGCGGAATACATTGCAATCATAGAGGCTAGCAAGGAAATGATTTGGATGACTTGGTTCATGGAATAGTTGGGAAAGGAGTAAGAGAGTTACAGATTATATAGTGATAGTCAAAATGTAATTCATTTGGTAAAGAATTCAGCCTTTCATTCAAGAACCAAATATATACAGCTTAGGTACCACTTCATTAGACAGGTATTGGAGGATGGATAGTTGAAGCTGGAAAAGATCCATATGGATAAGAACCCTGTTGATATGTTAACAAAGCCAGTAACAAAGGAGAAGTTGAATCTTCATTCAACTTTTGTTGGTCTTCAAGATTAAACTTAAAGAGGGAAAAACAAGCTAGAGAAACAAGCTAGAGGATGTTGTTGTACAGGTACAGGTGTAGCTATTTATCTACAAGTGGGAGATTATTGAGTTGTGGAGCTAAAAGCTTCACCAATGAGCTACACAGTAATTAGCATCGATGGAATCGGTCAAAACCAACTGACATCGGTTATGGGTCGACCAACATCGGTCAACATTGGTTAGAACCAACTGACATTAGTTAGGGGTCGGCTGGCATCAGTAATCTTTAGACTGACATCAGACTTCTGTGTGTTTCCAAAATTAGACAATGTTTCTAATTTTAGGAGAATAGCTAGTTTTCATGTAAATACTAAAATTAGTCTTGAGTCTATTTTTCTAATTATTGTTTTCTTCTCAATTCTATTTAAGAGACCCATGGGGTGTATTGTCTGAAATGTGTAAGATTAATTAGATCTATAGGGGTGTGCAAGATCAAGTTGATCTACAAGGGAGCAAGATCAAGAAGATCTATAGGGTGTAAGATTTAGTTGATCTGCAAAGGAGCAAGATCAAGAAGATTTGTAAGATAACTCAATTGTTGAGTTGGTTGTAATTGATTAATAGAGAGAGAACTCTTGAAGGAGAATTAATTTACATCTGAGAGGTGTGAGAAGAGATAGATTTCTTCATTGTATTTCCTTCTGGAAGAGTTTAATACACGATTGGTTATTTCTTGTATCTCCTATTCTTTGTTGTTTCTGATTTCTAGTTACTTATTACTTCTAGTTCAATTCCATGTTTAGTTGGTTATACAAAAGTAATCAATTGTTGTCTAAGATCCTGATAGAGACCATGATGAACTTGGGGACACACAATAGTTTCTTGGAAGGAAATTAGAGGTTTTTATCTATCTTGGATTCTTGGAGTTTCTATGTTATCGGGTAAGTTATTTTGGTTTCTAGTTTTATTTGTTGATTGTGTTAAATATATATATATATATATATCAACAAATAAAACTAGAAACCAAAATAACTTACTCGATAACATAGAAACTCCAAGAAGCCAAGATAGATAAAAACCTCTAATTTCCTTCTCATGAAAATGTATTATGTTTCATCATATCATGTTTGCATGTGTGGAAAATTCTATGTCTTTTAGCATCATGTAGGGTTTGTCCATCCTAAGATTAAATAGTGTTGATATTTCTTTAATCCTTATGGGATGAATGTATCATTTTGTTTCTACATAATTCATTATGTGTATAATATATTGGTTATTATGTTGTTACTCAAGGCGACTACATTTTTATTAATCATAGTTTCATTTAATATGTTGGTGATTTTTATATAAATAGGGTGACTATATTTTGATACAAAGTGTTGACTATCTTTTATATACATGATTGACTAGTTTTTATATAAAGATGTCTGGATTGTCTTTTCGAATAGCGACTACTTTTTTAATGGTGACTGATTATGTCAAATCCTTAACTATATAACCTATTCTTTGTTGGGTCACTCAAATGTTTACCTAAGGCTGAATGGTTTTATCTTTGACTATGATATGTTTGGTTGAGTAGTAGAGTTTTGGGTGACTGTGTGATATTTTATACTTGTTTGTGTATACATCATAACCTAGAAATTATTGGACCAATTTATGGTCATTATCTTTCGATAATATTTTTTTGATTTGTTTTCATTATTTATATTAAGTCTTAAAGATTATAATAGGTTGAGTTATTTTTATTTAACTATATTTTATCATGGTATTTAGGTTATATCATTACATTTCATGATTTTATCATACAATGTTATTGTATCAAAGTTGTGTGTGTGTGTGTGTGTGTGTGTGTGTGTGTGTGTGTGTGTGTGTGTGTGTGTGTGTGTGTGTGTGTGTGTGTGTGTGTGTGTGTGTGTGTGTGTGTGTGTGTGTGTGTGTGTGTTTATCTTGGCTTCAAACTATATTTTTTTAGGGTTGTTAAAAATTTGGATCTAAATAATAAAAGTAGGACATGGCCTTAAATTAGGAATCTTAGTTATATTCATTGCATTCCATGTTATATCATTACACTCTTAACATTCCATGTTAATTGATAGAACTATTATGGACTCGGTTTTATTTTTTATTATGTTTGTGTTATGCCTATTGTACCCAACATCCCCTCTTTATTTAGGGAAATGGGGACCCACTTTTTTGGATTATAGTCTTGACTTTGAGCCCCTCTTCTATGTGTTTTTTGCAAAATTCTAGGAAAATATTGACTATTGGCCTTTCATACTTTGGAAAGATTGCATTGGTGTTGTGTTTTCATAGACTATCTTTATATTTGTATCAAGTTTATTCTATTTAGATTGATTTTTTGGGGTTATCTTTATTGAATTTATGAATTTTGTCTTGTTGTTTTATGCACATCAATATTTCCAATACACTTTCACTAAAAGAATTACCCTTCAGCCCTTTTGAGCCTACCCTTTAGAATTTGTGTAATCTACCCTTTTATACTTTTGTCTAAGATAGTTACCCTAAAGAGTAAACCCTTCAAACTTTTTTTCATGGGTATTATACCCTATGAAGTAGACCTTTTAGACTTTTTGTAGTTGTCCTTCAAACTTTTTTTTATGACCATTTTTCTTGATAGAATGATCCTTTGGACTATTTTTGAAATGACCCTTTAGACCTAATGCACTTTCCGTTCAAGAATTTTATCCCAGGCATTTTTCCCTATTAGCCTATCTTTCAAGACTTTTGTCTTGGACTAATTAATTTGGGCCTTTTGCTTAGGACTAATTCTTTCAAAAGTTGTGTCTTAGACGTTTTACCTAATGAAAATAAATTGCAAGATTTACGTCTCAAACATTTTGTTTGATAAAATGTAGATACTTCAAAAGTTATGTTTCATACATTTTGTCTATGACATTTTCCTTTTGGCGACTTATTATTTCAAACATTTTAACATGGGCATTTTTCTTGACAAAATAGACTCTTCAAGATAATTGCTTCAAACAAAAATTGAAATAATTTCTCCAATGAAATACATGCCTTGCACAAAATGGCTGCAACAATTCCCCCACACAAAATGGTTGAAAATATACCCTATTACCAATATCAATAGACCAAAAATACAAAAAAATTTCTAAATGGTACCTCTACTTAGACAACATTTTATTATGTTTTGAGCTTAATTTAAGATTGTAACCTAGGTTGTAATCATACTTTAATAATACTAAGACCTTAGGCTAAAAATCTATATACCAGATCCTTTATATTAACTTATGTCTTTTTATTGATGCCTGCAAATCTAATGAACCATGTTAACTTGGCCTCAATTGATCAAATGAAGTGAGAGCAATGGTTGAAAATACAAAATACCTACTGATCTCCATGAGGGTGACAAGTGTTACCATCACAGTATCTCAATATAAATATATAATGATGTGAGAAAACCTTGAAATGTTAAAGGTTTTATGGATCTTGATGAGGGTGAAAAGTGTCACCATCATGTGAGCCTAATATAGTGATCAAACAGTCAATGAGAAGTAGGGAGTCCTAAGGAAATGACAAGTATTAAGCTCGTAGGGAGTTAAGTCAACTTGACAATCACATGGACGTCTTTGACATTCATCTAAATGTGAAAATTAAGCTCATAGATAAAAGGTTTAGGTTTAAATTTTGAAAATTGCATGGACATCATTTACAGTCATGAGGACATCTTTTATGGTTTCATGAACATTAAATTTAGGATCAAACATTAAAAATATGGGTTTAAATTTTTGCATTCACATGGACATCATTGATGTTCATGAGGACATCATTGATGGTCATGCAAATGTCAAATTTAAACTTGTAAACTAGCTATTTGGAATCAAATCTTAATGGGCTTAAGCAAATCTATGGTCAATGTTAAATTTAGAACAAACAAATCAATAGTGTAAGATAAACAGGGACTTTTCAAAGGTCTTGAAACTAACAAAAGATTTCCACTTAGCATTAAAAAATTTCAGCTATGACTATAAAGAGCATAGAGACCCTAAAAATATTCTAAATGGCATGCTCAAACTCCATCCTATAGAATATTAATGATATGAGTTGATAGTGGACTTTTCAATGATCTAGAATCAATCAGGAATATGAACATGCATGTCTTAGAACTAATATAGTTAGTGAATATGAAAGTAAATATATGGTAATATAAAAAGAGAAGGCTATAGGTAAATAAAGTGAACATTGCCAATTCTTTTGAGTTAACACCCTATAAATCCTTCCAAAGGGATATTCTATAAAGGCACGAGCAAGCATGTAATGCATATTTTAGTTAGATTGGTCACAACTAACAATAGTGTCACTAGTTCTAAAACATTGGTAAAGTGATACTTATATCTGAGTTGTACTTGAAAATGGCTAACTTAAATTATCAATAGGTTGTTTTTACAACTTATAAAAGGAGGTATTGGCATGAAGTTTGAGATATAATTGTAAAAAGTGCCCTTATACACATGCACATTTTTCATAGCTTTCGCAAAGGATATTTTAAATTGATAACTACAATTAGACCCTTATATGGTTTTCAACCATAGTTAGAACTCAAGTTCTGACTATCATATGTAATGACCTTGGATGAGCTTGGAAGATGAGGCGATCCCTTCCCCAAGTCTATATAAATAATTATAATCCAAGTTGGATTTTTATTAGATTATATTGAATACAAGAGAAAAATTATTTTTATCATAAATGAGTGTGTTTGTGTATTTTATTTTTAGTTTCTATGTAATTATTTGTTACTTTATTTGGTTTTGTGTTTCAATAATCTTTAGTGTGCAATAGTTGTGAAAGAATTTTTTACTGACTTGATTATTGTAATAATCTATAGACATGGCATAATTATTTAAATATCAGTGAATTATATTAATTAATTCATTTAATTTGATTGATATATAACTATGAATGTGCATGAGTGCTTTCTTTGATGTAGTTTTATGTGTGTGTGTGTGTAAAAGTTGTCTCAGATTCTTGACTAGCTCAATCCATAATCTCCAGGTTAAGGGTGCATAATAGCTTCCCTAAAATAAGTAACCTTTTTTTTGATGCCTATGAATTTGTAACATCTTTATCTCCTTAAAATTCTTAGCCATGTTTTATTGTGTGTGTATGCAATTGTTTCTAGTAATAGACATAGGTTTTGAGAGCATTGGTCCTTTTGAAAACTAGCCATGGAGGTGATTCTTGAAAACCATAGAAGCTTTGTTTTTTGTCTTATCATTCCCTCATTTTTTGAGTTTGTTTTGAGATATACCCACTTAAAATTAGAATCCAACCATTTATCTAACTCACATAAAGATTCACTACCCTTATTAGGAACTATACCTCCATCTAAAAACCTTGTCAACAACCTGCATGCCCTTATAGCTATTCCATCAACAAGTTGTAACTAACCACATACCTAAAACTCATGCCTTGGAGTGTAATTTCCTTCTGTTAAGATCCTAAAATTTTATAGGCTACCTTGTTTGATTGTGGTGTGCATAAAAACCACATCAAATTTTTATTTAGTGTTAAAAGGAGGACCACACCTTATATAATAGTAGTTATCCTTTGCATAGAGTTGCACTAGAGTCACCCAGGAGAGTGACTAGATCTAATTCCTAGGCTTGTTTTTATAGTCTCACTCCTAAAAATTAATAGGAGACCTATAAATATGCTAATAACCCTAGTTCAGAATAATCCACCCCCTTTAGTAGGGAACCCCTTACTTGTAAGAAATCCTTTACCTATTAACCAACCAATGGCTTAGTCCTGGTTAGTTGGATCTCTTATTTCCATCCTAGGATATGTGCATGATTTACCTTAGAATATTGAAAATTACTTACCATCCTTTTCTATTGAAAGAGCAAGGACAATAGAGTAACATATTATATCTTTTAAAGCTATGCTGATAAATGTTGTCTATGAGGATGTTGCATGTAAATTATTTTAGTTTTTTTAATGGATGTTGCTTATGACTAGTTTTTAAATCTAACTAAAATTCTATCACTTCTTGGGATGAATCTCAAGTAGATTTTATTGCATATTTTGGATAGGTCACCAATCTTAGTTGGGTATACTAGCACTTCACTAGAGTGAGGACAAAGCCTAATGAGCCCATTCGAGCTTTCAATACAAGGTTCTAAAATATGTATAATTGGTTAATCTGAAGGTACAAACCAAATGAGCCATTAGCATTAGATATGTAAAAGAATGCCCTAGAGCTAGTCACTATCATGTTTCTAAGAAGAGTAGATACTCCCAATCATTTGACATTAGTATAGGAAGAGGATATCAATATAGATAGTAGCTCAATCCTCAGATGCTTGATGTACCTAATGTAGATAATGTATTTTTAGCATTAAATTCAATACCACATGTGAAGCAGAATGTTCTTACATTTAGTCAAAATCAACTATACACACTACCTCCATTGACATAGACAAGACAACTAAATTTTAACTTCTTGAACAATCATCTAATAGGAAATGGTTACCATCAAAATTAGCAAGCAACTACACTCCCCACAACTATTTTACAAGGTACTAATTCAACAAAGGTAAAATTAGATTCTATCCAGAACATGGTTCAAAAGTTGAGCAATGAAATTTTGAATATGTGAAGGAAGATGGGTAATGATAATGGCCCAACTTGAAATCAAAATGTTGGATTCAAAAGATACAATAGATCATTTAATAATCTTGAATATCCTAAAAAAATTCTATAAATTACCATAACAAAAATGGCATTTCCCAATTGGTGCATAATTCACAATACTTTCAATTATGGTGAGATTAACTATGTTGAGTTTTGTGTAACATTCAAAATATTTTAGAGGGAAGTAGTCAGACAGACTAGATGAACGATTCACTAGAATCCCACTAGGGTTTTGGCTTTTTAAGTACCACTATGTTCTTTGAAACTCATGAGCTTCCCTTCTTAGGTGAAGAGGATAATGAACCAAAACACAATATGGATGAAGTTCACACTTTCTAGTAGTTTAAGAGAGGTGCATAAATCTAAGGAATAAGTAGCCACTTACAACATCAACTCCTACAAATACCATGGTGATTTTTCCTAATGTTAAAGTAGATAATATTTGACCCCTTCCAAAGGAGAATGATTAGCCATAGAGGAAGGAATAACCAAGCAAAGGAGGATACAATATTTTAGAGGATATGAAAAATATCAAGGAGAATATAACCCTTCATGAGTTAGTTTAGATCCTTAAACAAAAGGAGCTGCTATAGAAGTCCATTAATAGAAAGGTTCCTATGGAAAGAGCTAAAACATATACAGGAAAAGTGAAAGTTGTTGATGCCAACATCATCTACAAGAGTAAGCCAAAAGTTCCACCCTTTAAGTTGACTATCAAGGCATTTGGTAATAATATTCATAATTTTTAGTGTATTTTAGAGCATTTACAACTATCATGCCCACATCCATATGTCAAAATCTAGGCCTCACGTTGAATCATTCAAATAGAATAGTTTCACAACTAGACAAAATAATAGTACTAGTAGTTAGAAAATTAACCAATGTGCACATTCAAGTAGCATATAAACCATGAGTCTAGATGAACATCTATATTCTATTGGTAGAAATACCTAAAGGTTATATATTGTTATTGATCAATTATTGGTCCAAAACACTCAACAAATATCTCTCTACAAACTTCTCTCATATGTGGCTACCATGGAGAGAAATTACAAATCAAATCAGGATTGATAATGGGCTAAGAATGAAGTATCACATTACAAAATATAACATCAAGAATGAAGAAGTAAAGTGTGAGTCACCTAGTATTTTTATTTATACTTTTACTATGAAAAATCAATTACAAAATCTAGAACCCAAAGGTTCCACACACCTATGGAGTTTACACTTTGATGGTGCTATATCCAAGTAAGGAATATGCATGTAAATTGAGCTAATTGATCTATAGGGAAAATAGTTCTTGGTAGCATACATGTTACAATTTCTATGCATGAATAATATAGCTCAGTAAGAGGCTTTAGTTCTAGGACTATAGTTTGAACTCAATATTAATGTGAAGCAAATATCCATATTTGGTAAGTTAGAGTTGGTGGTCAATCAAGTAAGAAATAAATACCAATGTAAGTTGTCTTATTTGAGAAGATACAAGCATTCATGAGAACTAATCAAAAGCTTTGAATTTTTCAACATAGTATCCCTTCCTAGAGAGTAAAATTAGACTGTCGACTCGTTAGGTGTTGTTGTTACTAATTTGGAGCCATTACAAGAACCTAAGGTAAAAAAAATTCTATTAAAATGGTACCATGTCCTTCTTTTCTGGATAATGTAGAAAATTTATAGGTCTTTAATGATGACCAATATATTATTTATTTTTTAACTAATTCAAGGGAATTTGAATCCCAAATCATCAATCATAAAGACATTAATCACCTCTATCAAGAAGAATCAGACAAAGAAGGAGCTCTCCATCTAAAAGAGAATTAAATTCTAGTCAGGTTGGCCTCTTTAGAAAGACCATTCATTATAGACCCTTAAGTTTAGCAACTCAGGAATCCCAAGGTCAATGAATCAAACTTTATAAGGGAAAATCTAGATAGATGAATATAGCCCACACTATGTTAATATTGGTCTTAGTTGTACCCTAAAAGAGATAGCGAGTGAAGGATCTAATCACTTGGTATAGGGACATCATTGCCTAAACATATAAAGACTTGAAAGTGTATGACCTATAGGTAATTACTCATATGATTCCCTTGAATCCATATCACAACCCATTTAGGTAGAGGCAAAATTTGATCAATCTTATTTTGGAGCCTCTCATTTAGAAAGAAGTAGAGAAGTTTTTAAGTGCAAAAATCATATTTCTAGTAAGACATTCTACTTGGGTGGCCAATTTCATCCTAGTAAGAAATAATAATGTTTTTGATTATATAAGGCAACAGACCAGGGGTTGAACCCTTACAAAAGTAGAGGAACTACAAAGGCAATCAAAATAAAAGATGCCTTACAATAGGAATGACACTAACAGTGTACCAACAGACACAACAAACTAAAATAAAACAAGAACAAGAAAAATGAGAGATGGAGAAATCTTTCCTTACATAACCATAGATTTGATGAGGTCATTCAATTTCTTAGTGTTCTCTGCACTGACTGTAGAAGTAGTATTACCCAATTCCTACAGCATAGACATGTTCAGGAGAATAGAATTTTGGAGCCCAGTGGTAAAGTTCTACTCTAGTTTCTAGATGCAACCCTTTAGGGCAGCAATTTTATCTTTCAAACCAATCTCAATTTTGGTTTCCTCGTCAGCTTCCTCAACATACATTTTCCCTCTTTGTTAGCATTTTCTATAATTTAAGTACCATCCTCTATAGTAGCCTCAAATTCTCTTGTCTCCTACTTACCTTCAGTATCCTCAGAGATTTCCTAAACTTCTAACTCCTTGTAATCTTCCTCCTGGGTGGCTTCCTCTGAGGCACTCTTTGAATAGTCAATAATCCTAGCCTTGGGAGTAGTTTTCTAGAAATCTGCCCCGGCCGTCAAACTCTTGAGGAGAGGCCCTCCTTACTAACCTTAGTGGACATATAGGATTTACCACCTTGACCTCCAGTGGTCTTACCAAGATTTTTATGGGTCCCCATAGTGGTCCCCCCAATACTCTCTTCACCAGCATAAAACTTCCTTTTCTTGCGCTTTGTGCTCATAAAGGAGCTAGGGTTGTCAATGGGGGTCTCATCAAGAGTAGAAAATGAGACTTCTTTAGTTTTGGTAGAGATAGGGGAGAGATAGGGCTCATCGATAGCATCACCAGTAAAAGCGTTAGAAGAAATATCCCTATTATCAATTCTAATAGTCTTGGATGGCTCAAGGGCATGGTGGAAATTATACAAACAAAAAATGAGGCCCTAATGGAGGGGGATAAGATTCATATCAGGTCTTTTTGCTAATTTTGCTCTCACCCTAAGGACAGAGTGTTCTATGGAGGAGAGCAGATAAAATGTAAAATTGACGAGATAATTACACCTAAAATGATTTAAAAGGGGGAGATGATAATTATATAACTTGGTGAATCATCTTTCTAGTGTGAAATACTTCATGAGGATGAAGCACACTCCATCCCATGGCTCAGGTAATTTAGCTCTATCAAATCCTCCTTGGTAAGGAGTAAGTTCTTTGCCTTCTCCCAAAAATAGCTTCTGACTAGAGAGGTCCATGATTTTTATTTTCCTTTATAGCTTCATCCCCTGTGTGGACATGCCTATAGACATAACTATCACCTTTTTATAAATCTCAAAGCTAATTCCTCCAATAGTGACTGGCTAGTTTAACCAGGACCTCATGAATTGCTCAGACAGGTTTTCATCAAATCCATTAAGGCTCTCTAGGTAGGGACTAATCCCACCCTCTTTGTAGTAATGCCAAACCATTGGGTTATCTTTGAACTCATAGCAAGATACTGGTTCTATTCAAATTTTGTCACCCCCCATTTTGGATTTATAGACCAGACTAGGAGAATTCCCAATGCTAACCTTCATAGTTGAAGTGGCTTCAAGCCCTTGTTCCTGAATATGCATAATGATAATGAGGTAGTGCATAATTTAGGGTATCATACTGAGATGATATTTACTTTTCCCATGCTTAAAAATCATTTCTTGATGATCTCCATAATGAAGTCCACTTGCCTTAACACATTGGTACAATAAATCAGAAATGATTATCAAAAGTGTACAAAAGGCACCAAGCTCTGAGATCCACATCAGCACCCTCCAAATTAACCAAATAATAGAGCTATCCTTCTCATATTTTTGACTCATCTTTAACAAGTCATTTCATTTTGGATAATATACCTAATGTTTATAGGGATATGATCTATTTAGTGCCAACATCACCAATTTGAATGTTGATTGAGATTGGCACAGGCATCAGCAACACTATTTCCCACTCTATAAATATGTGAAATATCAACATTGGTAAGCATCTGTAAAAGAAATTGAATAGACCTAATGATATCTTTTAACTTAATGCCCATATTTGATGCTTTATTAACAACATCAATGACCATTTTAAAGTCCCTCTGGATACTCAAATTCCTTATACCTAGGGATATAGCTAATTTTATCCCCCATAGGAGGGCCATTACTTTATCATAGTTATTACTCTTTTAGCCTATTACACTAGCATAGACATCAATCATCCCCCCTTTTTCATTTCTTATAATCCCTCCTCCACTAGCTTTACCATCAGACTTGGAGGCCCCATCAAAGTTAAGTTTCATCTAGTTAGGCTTTAGGGGAATCCATTTAGTATTAAGTCTCTATAGAATTTTGGAATTATTATAACTAGGAATATGGTTTAGAACCTTCCATTTAGCTACAATTTGTTCTTATTCTTAAGTTAGGGGTTTCTCTGTAGTATGAATATGAGCAATGGTGACACTTTCCAAAAGAGTCTTAACAAAAGAATGAAACACCTAATAAGCATTTCTAGCAGTATCCCTAAAAATTCTATGGTTGCGCTCTTTCCATAAAATCCAACTCAAATAGGGTAGTGTTTGATTCCATAATTCCATGAGCTAGGGATGAGAAAAGGTAGGATTCTAGCTGAAGATGACTTCTTTAAGGTTAGTGTTACAGACCCACTCAATACCAAAATTATTTAGTATTATGACCTAGAGTTCCCAAGCAAAATCACAGTGTATGAAAAGGTGAAAAACTATTTCCTCATTTGAACAACACAAATAACATCTGTTGACCATGGTAAACCCTCTCTTCTAAAGGTTGTCTTGGGTTAAGATTTTGTTATGAGTAGCAACCCACCAAAACATGTTGATTTTTGGTATAAGTTTATAGTTCCAAACCTTTTTTCCATTTCTCTTTATTTTGAGCCTCACACATTAGCAATTGATAAGCAGACTTGACAGAGAACCATTCATTCTTATCTAACCACCAATACTATTCATCTCCATGTGGGAAGAGAGGGATTTTGATCCCTTAAATCAATTGCTGAGTCTCTAGAAATCTAGGGAAGAAATCAGGCTGATGAACACATCAATCTGATAGATTTTTCTAGCTCCTTATGCCATTGTTATTATCTAAGTAATCACTGACTTTATCACCAAAGAACTGAGTAGTAATGTCAAAAATCTCTCCATACTTTCCTTGTGTGATAAGAGCCTTATCCTTTACCCAAATGTCATTCTAGAATTTAATATGCCAACCATATCCCAATTTCCATCTAGTTCCTTGCTTAAGAAGGCTTATACTTTTTAGCATTTTATTCCATATCACGGATCCCTGGGGTAACTTTACCTGTTGAAGAAAGTTGTAACCATCAGTACTATGCATATATTTGGCATACATTATTTCCCCCCAATCATTATTTTTATGCATCAAGTTCTAGTTGATTTTGGAGAGATGGAATTTGTTTATGTTCCTGATAGATCTAATATTGAGGCCACCATGAGATTTCAAAAGACACACCTTTTCCCATCTGACCAAAGACATTCTCTATTTATCTTCTAATCCCATCCATAAGAATTATCTCTGAATCTATTCTAATTTATCAAAAAATTACGTAGGTATTTTAAAGAGAGACAAGAAGTAGGTAGGAATCCATTGAAGAGAGGCTTAAAGAAGCCGCATTTTGTTAGCACTGCTGAGAAGTTTCCCTTTCCAACCAAGAAGTTTCTTCTAAGTTCTTTCCAAAATTCCATTCCAAAAATTGGGAGATACTTCTTTGACCATGAGGTGAAGGCCCAAATAGGTAGCAGGTAGGACATCATCAACACATTCAAGGATGTCAATGATTTTTTGTTTAAGGTCATTGGGAGTATTGAAGAAGTACACATTGTTTTTATAGAGATTTATGCTTTGCCTAGACTTTATGGCATTAGTATTTAAAATATTCTTCCATCTCCTAGCTTCAATCACTGAGGAGATGCCAAAAAGAATGGTATCATCCACAAATTACTATACTGTCATAAGAGGAAGGGAGAAAGCAGGTTTGATGCCCACTAAATGTTTAGAGACTATATCAGCTTGAATGTATCTTGCCAGTGCCTCAGCCATTATGATGAATAAGTAAGGGGAGAGAGGGTCCCCTTAGCAGATTCCTCTTGAAGAAGAGAAGAAACCTATAAGGACCCCATTGACCAGAACTAAAAATTTTGTAGAAGAGACAACATTCCATATCAGGCAAGACATTTTATCTTTAAACCTAAATTTCCTAATGGCTTGGAATAGAAAAGTCCAAGAGACCCTATCATATGCTTTAGAAATATCTAGCTTAAGATCCATATTAGGGATTCTACTCTTGTCCATGGAATGAATAGTCTCATGAGTGGAGATCAAAGCATCAAGAAGTTGCCACCCTAGGACAAAGCCTTTTTGGGTAGGGGAAACAATTTTGTCTAAAAAATGTTGAATTCTCATAACCAGCACTTTAGTGCAGAGCTTATAAACAATTTTACATAGACTAATAGGTCTAAAATCTATAAGGTGTGTGGGCTGTGAATTCTTAGGAACAAGTACTATAAAAGTATTATTTTCTTGTTTCATAAATTTACCTAATTTGAAGAAGTCACATACAGCAGCAGCAAGATCCATTCCCACTATATCCCAATATTCTTGGAAGAATATAAGAGGGAAGCCATCAGGACTTGAGGCTTTGAATGAACCCATAGAAAATAAATTGACATGGACTTCCTCCTTGGATATAGGCCTTAACATCTCTAGATTACCTTAGTTATTAAATAGGGGATTTTTCAATGAATTGGTCCATAGTTCCATCATTCCCATCATCATTATTTTGTTCAGTGAGCAAATTCTGAAAGAATACCCTGGCTTGTTCGCCTATCTCATTATCTTCAGTTATAATGTTGCCATTATCCAAACATAGATTTGTTATGGAGTTATGCTTCATGTGTTTCCTGTCTGAGAGATGAAATAAGGTCATGTTCCTATCCCCATCTTTGAGCCACTAAACTCTAGATTTATGTTTCCAAAAAACCTCTTCTTTGTCCATAATATTCTTCCAGTCAAAAATTAGGACATTCTCTTCTTTGGAAGTGTCTTTTGAATCATCAACTTGAGCCATCCACTATTGAATATCTACAAGTTTTCTAGCTATGTTTTTCTTCTGATGAAAGACCTCACCAAAGCTATATCTATTCCATCCATAGACTTCCTATTTGATATGCTAAAGTTTTTTGACTAATCTAAACATAGGAGTGCCTTGGATAGGAATTTGACACCATTGGGCCACCAATTATTTGAATTCTTTATGTTTGATCCACATAGCTTAAAAATGGAAGGGGAAAGGACCACGTTGTCCCTAATCTTTCCAACTGAGGAGGATTGGGCAATGATCAAACATGGTTTGAGGAAAAGCCTGCATGTGCATATTATGATAATCATTCTAGTTGCTAGAGATAAGAAATCTATCTAACTTGACTTGAATCATTTGGTCTCTTTTTCTTATATTAGACCAAGTGAAATTTTGATTTTGTAATTCAATATCCAATAGTCCCCAATCATTTATAAATTTATCAAAGTCGAACATGTTGTATGAGTAATAAATAATCCCACCCTATTTTTTAAAAGGGTATAATAGAGTGTTAAAGTCTCCATCCAACATCCATCTAGTGTGTTAGGTATTAGTCCTAAAACTACTCAAATCTGTCCATAAATTTTGCCTCAATGCTCTTTTATTCAGGCCGAAGACATTGATCAACGACTAGTTCAAGGAGGATAGAGAAAAATTGATAATCAAAAAATGTTTATTATAAGCAATAAGAGATCCTTGAATTTTAGCACTGTTCCACATAGTTACAATCCCACTTGAAGCCCCTTTAGTTGGAATAATGCAAAAAACAACCTTAGGCCATATGTAGTCAGCTATTTTCTTAACACTCTCCTCATTCATCTTGACCTCTTCGAGTAATAAAATATCTAATTTATTATCTAGAATGTAGTTTTTAACCTCAAACTATTTGGAAGGACTGTTAAAGCCCATCAGGTTCCAAGATAAAATTCTCATTTATAGTATTTGAGGGAATGGGTCTCAAGTGTTTTTTGTTTACCACTGGTAATCTCCTTGGCAATCTCTCTTTGTGTTTTTTCTCTTAGGGTTGGTCTCCCTTGTTTGGGATCTGTGCCAACATCTATAGAATTTTTACCTTTGTAGTTCTTTTTTCTTTAGGGTAACCCATTCTTCTTATTCATTACTACTACCATTTTGTCCTATTTCACGTATTACTAAATATTTGTCTGATTGGTCACCTAATTCTAGAGTATGGAAGATATTTGTGTTTGAATGTAAGGTTGCTTCTTTCTCAGTATCTACTATTTCTAGAGGTAGTCCCACCTGAGTGTCTCTTAACACTTTGCCTTCTGCATCATCCCTTTCTATCGATTAGGTACATATTTCTCCTTCCTCATACATATTGGTCTTTTGAACCAAAGAGATAACTATGTCTATTATAACCTTCTGACTATCACTGTCTAAGACCTTATTGTTATTTTCCTCTAGGACAAATTTTTCCTCATTACCAGGGACTTCCTCCTAACCAGCCTTTTCTCTAACCTTTTTATTATTATCGAGGTTTTCCACATTACCCCCATTCCCTGACTGCCAGAGTTTCTAGATTTATGAGACTGATCCTCACCTTTAACCAGGGAATCATCTTTCCTTCCCATTTTATTTGTCTTACATTAGGTCATTATATGTCCCTTTTTTCTACATATTTGACAAAAAGTGGTAGCATTTTCATATAAGATCAGCTGAATCCAAGTCCCATATTTAGAGTTTAACTCTATAGATGTGGGGAGAGTCTGATTAATCTCTACATTGACACACAATCGAGTATACATGCATCTGGATTTCATTCTAGTGGTATGATCTATAGTGACATATTGGCCAATACAGTTGCCAATAGCCATAAATATTTTTTCATCCTAGAATTCCAATCACACCCTGACAATCTTACCCAAGCAGGAGCTGACTTGCTGAGATCCAAGTTGGGGTCAAAACTCAGTTTCCACAAGCACAAGACAAGTGAATGTGGACCATATAGACATGGTCCTCTAGCAAGAATAGATATCATATCCTCCCTATTCATAAATCTAAATAGGAATAAGCCTCTTGCCATAGTAATGATCAAAACACTACATTTAATTCTCCACCGAGACATTACCCATTTCCTAACCATCTCAATATTATGATAGAAGGAGAAAAAAATACCTACCAACACAAGGTCCATGGTGACCATGATTTCCTCAACTAAATCATCTGGGATAGTTAAGGCCGTACCCTCAGTGGAATCATTTTTTATAAGAAGGCTCGACATGTTTTTAGTGGAACATGTATTTTCACCTACTAACTCTTTTTTCCATCCATTGGAGGGAATGTCATCTATCAAATTTAGGTTCAGATCCCCAGAGGTACTACCAAAGGCATTAGCCTCCATTAGATTCGTGAGCACTCCAGTCAAACTCAGAGGGCCCTATAAGGCAGGAAAAAACTAGTTTCAATTTTTTCTGAGCATAGCACTCAACACAACTAACAAATTAAGGCTAGATCACATATTTAGAAATAATAATGTTGATATCATATTATGTATCAATTTTAGGAACCTAAATAATGCTTTTGAAAAGGAAAATTACCTTCTTACTTCTCTATACAAGGTGATGAAGATAGTAAGTGGATCTAAAATGATGTCCTTTTTGGATGGATTTTTAGGCTATAATTAGGTATTAGTGTAATCTAAAGACAAAATGAAGATGGTTTTCACTATGAAGTGAGTAACTTATGCTTATAAGAGGATGTTATTTGGCCTAATAAATGTACAATAAACCTTTCAATTTTACATGGATAATTCATTCAGAGGACTAACAAGAAAATGCATAATCATCTATATGGATGATCTTACAATATTTTCAAAGAATAGGTAGGACCACATAAGTCATCTATAGTCCATATTCAAGAGATGCAAGAGGTTAAATATTTAATTAAACCTAAATAAGAGCATATTTAGAGTCGCTAAAGGTAGGCTCTTGGGACACATCATCACCAAGGATGGGGTCACCATTGATCTAGATAGAATTTAGGAAATTTCAAAAATTTATACATGAAACAACAAGGAGCTTAAATCATTCTTTGGAAAGATTAAATTCATAAGGAATTTCATCTCAATATTTTCATAGATTGTTAGACCTATAAACACCATGACTAAAAAGGATGAAAAAAATAGAGTGGATGGCTAAGGCCTGAAACTTCTTCGAGTACATTAAAGACATAATATCAAAATCTGTAGTATTGATCAGTCTAGATTTTAATAGATTTTTACTTGTATTCATTCACTTTAGATCATATGAGTGTGGCTATCATCATGAAAAAGGAGTAAATTGAGCATCTAATTACATTCATAAGAAAAAATTTTGAAGATGTAGAGCTCAGGTATTCTATGATTGGTAAATAAATATTTGCCCTTATAAAGGGAATAAATAAATTTCAGAATTAGATCTTGAGGAATAAAGTCATTGCCATCATGCCTGATTTTATGATCAAGCTCACCCTATCACAAAATTAATTAGGAAAATGCCAAGACAAATACATGGCCAATATGCAATAATATGATATAGAGATCAAGCCTACAAAGATCATTTGAGGCCAGGGCATTTTTTAGTTTATGACTAAACTAGATCCATGCATCACAATTAAAGAGGTATGTGAAGCTCATGTATCTAAATGAGAATTGCATATTGATATAATATAGTATTTACTTATATAAACTTATTCCCTGAAACTCAATAGAGAGAGAAAAAAATGTAAGGCTCAAAGCTTCTCTTTACATGATCAAGGAGTCATTTACAAAAGAAATTATGAATGTATTTATCTCAAGTGTTTATCCACAAATGAAGATAAATAAATATTCAAGAAATTGCATCAAAAGATAGGAAATGGTCACCCTTCTAGGAATACCACATCCCATAAGATCTTAAGAATGGGCTACTACTGGCCAATAATTTCCAAGGATGCACATGATCATATGAGAATATGATATGAATGTTAATCTCTATCTAAGAGAGAAGTACACACAACAATGCCTATACATATTGTTGTTGAAGGAAGGCCATTCACTCAATGGGGTTTAGACTTGATTTTCATCGTCAACCCAAATTATTGAATAGGCCATAAATTTGTGCTTATTTATATAAACTATTGTACCAGATGGACCGAAGCCATAGCCATAAAAAAACATAGAGAACAAGATGTGATTCACTTTTTGGAAGAACACATAACAACCATATTTGGAATGCCTATTTATTTGGTTTGTGAAAATGGACCATATTTTATATCAACATAATTTACTAAGTGGGCACATGACAACTAGATTATTATCAAGTCAAATTCTAACCATTAACCTCAAGTAAATGGATTGGCATAATCAACAAACAAAAATATAATCAATACAATCAAAAAATCAATTGATGATAAACACAAGGACTAGAAAAATTTATTAAAGTACATTTTTTAGGAAAACTAGACTAGACATAAACAAGCCCTTAAATGTTCACCTTACTTGTTGGTGTATGATGCAAACCCATCTTCCCTATCCTTCTGAATCAACCCAATAATCAGTTCATGTAAGACTACATGGAATCAAGTGATAAAGTAGAATAAATATTGTTGAACATAATAGAAATAGAAGATTCAAGGATTAAGGCCTTATAAACACTCATGAAATACCAAGATGTGGTCAAGAGGTGGTTTGATAAGAGATCAAAAGTCAAATCATTCAAGATGTTGGATCTAGTGTTACTTTGCGATAAAGCTCATGAGAAGAAAGGATAACATGATTATTTTTCCCCATTATGAATTGGACCATACCAAATTTTAGAGATCATGGGAAATAATATGTTTCATCTAAAATACCTCTAGGTCAATGAGCTTACATATCTAGTCAATAGGTACTTCCTGAATCACTACTTCAAGGATTTACTATCTACGGATATTAGTTATTGATAAAGGATGCATGAATGTATCTATATGATTATTTTAGATTTATTTCTTTCTTAGAGTATAATTCCCGCTTTATTATATTATATTTCCCTCTTTATTAGATTTAATTCCTTGATTTCATAGGTTAGATTTTTTGATTTATTAGTGTAGTTTCATGCTTTCTAGATTAATCTTTCCTACTTTTAATATTTTGATTTCTTAGTTTATTTTCTCATTTTCTTAGTTTATGTTTCCCACTTTCTTATATTAGTTGTTTATTGCTTTCTTCGATGATGAAAACTATGTTTACTCTGACTATAACTAATCTAAAATCTAAACCAGCTGAACTTATGACTTGTAAAAAGGGGAAAATTAAAATCTTGAAACTTTGGGACTAGTTTATAGATTAAGTGTATTTATGTGTTCTTGAGACTTTAGGATGAAGGTAGGTAATCATGGATTATTCTAAATGGTGTCACAATTGAATACTTTTACTAGGCATGTGGAAGATGCTCTTAAATTACTTCATATAAATTTAGAAATTTTTATTATTTTATTGGATAAAATGTGCTTATCACATTAAATACTAATTAGAAGCGACAATTTTGGGTATAGGTGTAGCTAGAAAGGATATTCTAGTAATGATTTGTTTTATAATTAAACTATATCACTTGGGTTCTAACACTTCTCTTTTCATTCAAGAATAAAAGAAGAATAAAATAAAAACAAAAGAAGAAAATAACCAATGATTTTAAAAGAGAAAAGGTAAATCTAAAGAAAATCAAAATGATCACATGATGAAATAATGTCAATGTACCATGCATCATGATCAAAATAAAATAATGTAATGATAAGAGAAGGATCCCAAGGTATCTATATCGGGGCTATGGATGCCTAACTGACAATAGAGCAATGCCTAATCTTCCCTTATTTTTGAGATTTTAGAGATACTATAATGAAACCTACAACCTCATACAATCCTTTGAAAAACTCATCATAGCAAGGGTTAAATAAACTACATGTTTGACACACATAAATCTAATAAATTAGAAGTCAAGTATATTGTGTGAATTAATTTAGGAGTCTTCTATTTTTTTTATTAAAGTATTCTTCTAAAACACACTTCATTATTGATTTGAGATTGTAAACTAGAGTTATGGGTTCTTGAATACTTAGGAGTATTCCCCCTATAAGTCAAATTTTGTTATACCCAACATCCCCTCTTTATTTAGGGAAATGGGGACCCACTTTTTCAAATTATATTCTTGACTTTGATCCCATCTTCTATGTGTTTTTTCAAAACTCCAAGAAAAGGCTGACTATTGGCCTTTCATACTTTAGCAAGATGGCATCAGTGTTGTGTTTTCATAGACTATATTGATATTTGTATAAGGATTATTCTATTGGGCTTATGTTTTTGGGGTTATCTTTAACAAACTTATGCAATTTGTCATGTCAGGTATTTTTTCCATTATATTATTCAAAGATACTAAGCTCTTTTAAACATATTATTGTAGGATTTTTTGTTGTAAAATTATTTTTCTTGCTATATTTGTTTTGGACACTTTTCTTGATGAAATTTTGGTCTTTAGAAAATTTTCCCGATACATTTTCCCAAAAACAATGTTTCCAATACACTTTCATCAATAGAATTTCCCTTTAGCCCTTTTGAGCTTACCCTTTGGGCTTTGTGAAACCTACCCTTCAGGACTTCTATCCTAGATATTTGACATACAAAGTAGACCCTTTAGACTTTTTACCATGGGAACTTTGCCTTATGAAGTATATCCTTTGGACTTTTTGTAGTTGCCCTTCAAACTTTTTATTTCAGCCATTTAACCTAATATAATGACCCTTCAAAATCTTTTTTAAATGACCCTTCAAACCTAATTTAATTACCCTTAGAGAATTTTATCTCATGAAATTTCCCCTATGATCCTATCCTTCAATACTTTTGTCTTGGACTAATTCTTTTGAGCCTTTTACCTAGGACCACTTCCTTCATAAGTCGTGTCACAAACATTTTATTTTATGTAAATAAACTATAGGCTTTATGTCTTAGACATTTTGTCTAATAAAATGTGCATGTTTTAGAAGTTTTGTTTTAGACATTTTGTCTGAGACATTTTTCCTAGGGTAACTTATTCTTTCAAACTTTTTATCATGGGCAGTTTTCCTGATGAAATATACTCTTTGGGATAATTGCTTCAGAAATTTTATCTAAAATAATTTCCCAAATGAAATACCTTCCCTACATAAAAGGGATACAACAATTCCCTTGCATAAAATGGTATAAAAGGTACCCTACTATCAAGTTAATAGAACAAAAATCTTGTAAAATTGCCAAATAGTACCCCTATTTAGAGAGAGTTTTATTATGTTTTGACGTTAATTTTAGATTTTAGCCTAGGTAGTAATCCTATTTTATTAATACTAAGACTTTAGGTTAAAAATATATATAAAAAGCCCTTTATATTAACTTATGTATTTTATTTATGCCTGTAGATCTAACGAACCATTTTAGCTTAGGCTCAGTTGATCAAATGAAGTGAGATTAATGGTTGAAAATTCAAAGGACCTACTGAGCTCCATGAGGGTGAAAAGTGTCACCATCATGGGAGCCTAGTACAAAGATCCAATGATTCAAGAAAAAGTTGAGATGTTAAAGGTTTTATAGATCTCTATGAGGGTGATAAATGTTACCATCATGAAAGCCTAGTACAGTGATCAAATGGCCCATGGGAAATAGGGAGTCCTGAGGAA
This sequence comes from Torreya grandis, assembly GCA_037957365.1. NCBI lineage: Eukaryota > Viridiplantae > Streptophyta > Pinopsida > Cupressales > Taxaceae > Torreya > Torreya grandis. Next base: position 28,345 of record JARHVA010007607.1, on the reverse strand, counting down.
ATGACAAGTGTCAAGCTTGTAGGGAATTAAGTCACCTTGATGATCATGTGGGCATATTTAACATTCTTTAAAATTTCAAAATTAATCTCAGAGATAAAAGGTTTGGGTTTAAATTCTAACGGTCACATGGATGTCATTGATGGTCATGAGGATGTCCTTGATGATCATGTGAACATCAAATTTAGGCTCAACAATTAAAAAACATGGGTTTAAATTCTGATGGTTACATGGACATCATTGACATTCATGAGGACATCATTTATAGTTGTGTAGACATCAAATTTAATCTTATAAACTATCTATTTGGATTTAAATGTTAATGAGCCTAGGCAAATCAATGGTTAGTGTTAACTCAAGAACAAGTAGATCGATGACATGAGATCAACATGAACTTTTCAAATGTCTCAAAATTATCAAAAGACTTCCACTTGGCATAAAAACATTTGAGTTATGACTATAAAGAGCACATAGGCCCCAAATAGATACCAAATGGCACACTCTCATTTGATCATATAGAAGATTAATAGTGTGAGTTGATAGTAGATTTTTCAAAGATCCAAACTCAACCAAGAATATGAACATGCATGTCTTATAACTAATCTAGTTAGATAATATGAAAGTGAAGATCTGACAACAAAACAATAGAAGTTTATAGGTAAATTAAGTGAACACTATCAATTCTATTGAGTTAACACCTTATAAATCCTTCCAAAGGGATATTATTTAAAGGTATATGCAGAATGTAATGCACAATTCAGTTACATAGGTCACATATTAGAATAGTGTCACTTGTTCTAAAACATTGGTAAAGTGATACTTATGTTTTAATTCCACTTAAAAATGGCTAACTTAAAATATCAACATGTTGTTATAACAACTTATAAAAGGATATATTATCATGCAGTTCAAGCTCTAATTGTAAAAAAATGCCTTTATACACATGCACATGTTTCATATCTTTTAGAATGGATATTTTAAATTTATAACTACAATTAGACCCTTATGCAATTTTCAACCATAGTTAGAACTCAAATTCTGACTATCACATGTAATGACCTTACATGAACTTGGAGGATGAGGTAACCCCTTCCCCAAGTCTATATAAACAATTGTAATCCAACTTAGATTTTTGTCAAATAATTTTGAATACAGGAGTAACATCAACTTTTATCATCAAAAAATGTGTTTATGCATTTTCTTTCCAATTTCTATGTAATTAGTTGTTACTTTCTTTAGTTGTATGTTTCAATAATATTTAGTGTGTAATAGTTGTGAATGGATTCTTGACTGACTTGATTGATTTAATAATTTGTAGATGTGTAATATTTGTTGAAATATTGATGAATTATATTGATTAAGTCATTAAATTTTATTTATACATAATTTTGAATGTTCATGATTCCTTTCCTTGATGTAGTTTTATGTGTGTGCAAAAAAGCTACCTTTGATACTTCACTAGCTTGAGCCATAATTTCCTGATTAAGGGTGTGTAAAAACTACCCTAAAAAGAGAAACCTTTATCTTATGCCTATAAATTTCCTACATCTTTATCTCCTTATACTTCTTAGCCATGTCTGACTATGTGTGTGCAACTGCTTCTAGCAATAGACATAGATTTTAAGAACACTTGTCCTTTTAGAAACTAGCCAGGGAAGTGATTCCTAAAAACTACGTAACATTTATATTTTACCTTACTCTTCCATCATTTTTTGATTTTGTTTTGAGATCTACCCACTTTAGATAGATTTATTCAATTAATAGAGGATAAGATAGATTTATTCAAACAAATTGTTGTTTACCAAAGTAAAAAAGATCAATGTAGAGATGTAGAGGACAAGTCTGGGTTAGAGGAAGGTGAATTGATGCCTAAAGATGGGAAAAATTTAGAGGGAGAGTTGCTTGCTTCTCAGTCTAGGGAGAGTCAGGTGTTATCTAAGGATGATAATAACTCTCCAGTGGAAGGGGCTCCCCTTGCAGTAGAAGTGAAAGAGAAGGGAAAAAACTCAAAAAATCAAAAGAAAAAAGATGAAAAAAGAACAATACAAAGGGTGTAGAGACGAGAAGTTTAAAGGTGAAACCCCCTACTCCTATTCTGAAAAAAGATGGAAAAGGAACTGAACAACAATCCAAGATAAAACTGGATGTTGGGTCCCTGGATAAACCTAGAAAATGATCCACAACGAAGAGTAGAGAGATAAAAAGCATACAAAATATTACTGATGGTAGGCAGGCAACCATTCTGGACTTTACCCCAAAAAAATAGTAATGAAAATAGTAAGCTGAAATATTAGGGGGTTAAATAGTATTAATAAAATGGATATTTTTAGGAATTTTGTTAGAGAACAAAAGCTTGATTTCCTTTGGCTCCAAGAAACCAAGATGAATAAAGAGAAACCAGATTAGATCAAAGACTTTAAAAATTATTCCATCAAGGCCAGTAGTTCTGAAGGTGCTTCAAGGGGAACCTTGACGTTATGGAAGAAGAATCATTACTCTGGATCTATTTTGACTGCTAGTAAAAATCTTATGATTGTTAAAATAACTAATGTGGACCAAAAGGAAAGCTGGTATATTGTAAATATCTATGCTCCTAATGTTAAGACCCAAAGGAAAAAGGTCTAGGAGTTTATCTCTAATTTCAAAAGCAAGGACTATAGTGGACGATGGATTATAATGGGAGACTTTAATGTACCTCTTTATGATCATGAGAAAATGAGAGGTAATGCTACTCAATTGGAAGGGAGATTCGATCTTATGGAGTTTATAAATAAAGATGGATTAATGGATATGGAACTTTAGGGAATTCAGTTTACATGGAGTAATAAGAGAACTAGCAATGATTGTATACAGGCCAAGCTTGATGAGGCCCTTATCTGTCCTGACTGGACAAAAGAATACATTTATAAGTTGAAAGCTTCCCATAGAATAGGTTCGGATCATTATCCTCTTATTTTCATAGCGGCTAAAATAAACTTGATGAAGAATCATCATTTCAAATTTGCAAAGATGTGGATGCAGCACCCATAGTTTGAAAGTACAGTGGAAGAATGGTGGAATATTGATATTGAGGGCACGACCATTTTTAGAGTTGTTTCCAAGCTCAAAAATGTTAAAAGGGAAGTCAAAAAGTGGAACAAGTATTGTTTTGGAAATATCTTTGAGAAAAAGACTACTATCAAGGGAGAAATTCATAGAACTCAAGGAAAAATTCAGAAAGATGGATACACTTCAGACCTCCTTACTGAAGAAAATGAATAGTTGGTTCAATATCAAGATATTATAACTAAAGAAGAAATCTACTAGAGACAAAGATCCAGGTTGTTATGGTTGAAAGAAGGAGACAAAAATACAAAAAATTTCCATCTTTCCACTCTGAAGCACAGAGCTAAAACTCATATTCCATGGCTAAAAAATGGAGATCTGAAGATTTTAGAGGAAATGGAAATCAAGGAGGAAATGCTATCCTTTTTCTCATCCCTTATGAACGTTGACCTCAATATCAATCTGGAAAGTCAGGCTGATATCCTACCTGTGATTCCTCCTTTGGTCTCGAAGGAACAAAACAAAATGTTATGTTCAATCCCAAAGGATGAGGAAATCTTTAAAGATGTCTGTTCTCTAGGAGGAGATAAAGCACCTGGACCTGATGGATTTCCCATGTTCTTCTTTCAAAAACTTTGGAAATTTGTTGGCAAAGATGTAAGTGATGCAGTGAAGGAAATCTTTGGAGCCAAATAGATGCTTAAGGAAGTTAATTCCACCTTTTTGTGTTTGATTCCAAAGAAGATTGGTGTTGATTCTCCTGATCAGTTTAGACCAATTAGCCTCTGTAACTCTTTCTACAAGATCATCTCCAAAGTACTTACTTCCAGACCTATTCAAGTGAATCCTTAAATAATTGATGATTAGCAAAATGGATTTATCCTAGGTAGACAAATTCTCAATTCTATAATTACTGCTCACGAGAATATTCATTCATTGTTCAGCTCTAACAATTAGGGTTTCATTATGAAAGTTGATATTGCAAAATCATATGACAGGGTGGACTGGTTATTCCTTTCAAATAGTCTTATAGATTTTGGCTTTGAACAAAAGGTGGTTGGTATTATTTACCAGCTGATTTCTACTTCCTCTATTGCTGTAATGGTAAATGGAAGTTCATCCCATTTCTTTAATCCATCATGGGGGCTGAGACAAGGGGACCCTATATCCCCCATTCTGTTTGTAATTATGGCTGATTGTATGGGAAGATATATAGGGGATTTGGTATGTAAAGGTTTATTTAAGGGATTAAAACCCTCTTCTCATCCTCTAATTTGCTCCCATGGACAATTTATTGATGATACTATCTTCATGGGAAAAGTTGAAGTCAAGGAAGCAAGAAATTTGAAGCAAGCTATAAATTTATATTCATCTGCATCTGGTCAGTTGATTAATTGGAATAAAAGTGCAGTGTTCTTCACCAATAGCCCAATTCAGAGACCGAATAAAATTGCTAAAATCCTTGGATGCTCTATAGGTTCTTTCCCCTCATCTTACTTGGGTCTTTCTCTTGGGATGAAAGTCCCTGAAGCCTTTTGGGAGGATCTTATTAACAAATTCAGTAAGAAATTTGTGGGATGGAAAGGAAAATTTTTAAGTCAGGTAGGAAAGTTAACCCTCCTTAAAGCAAGTCTTCAAAGCATACCTACTTATGCTTTAATTCTTTTTAGAATTCCTACCAAATTTGCAGAAGCTGTTGAAAAAATCCAAAGAAACTTTCTATGGACTGGTACTGAGGAAAAAAGGAGGATGCCTTTAATTGCTTGGGATAACATCTGCAAACCTTTCAGGGAAGGGGGGCTGCGAATATAAAAAATTAGAAGTATGAATATAGCTCTCTTAGCAAAACTAGGATGGAGGGTTTAACATGAAAATAAAGAATGGAGTAACATATGGAAGCATAAGTATTTATTCAATGCAAAATCCCTTTCTGATTTCTTTTCTTACCTTGATGTTATCTGAACTTCTTCCATATGGGGGCCAGTTCAGGGATATAAACAAATTCTAGAAGAAGGATGCTCATGGAAAGTTGGTAATGGAATAAAGGTCAAATTCTAGGAAGATGCTTGGTTAAAAGAACACCCTTTGATAGAAGAATTCCAAGATAAAGAGGTAATTGATCGATGTAAGCAAAGATATGGAATAATGGTAAATCAATACTGGCAGAACAATTCCTAGGTGAATTTAATTGATCTTGATCAAGATTTAAATAATATACAATTATCCCTCAATGATATCTCTCTCTATCCTTATCTAGAGGATAAAATTATTTGGCATGATGATCCTAGTGGACAATTTAAAGTATCTACCATTTTTACTTCTAATGGAAATGGTAATCAACCTTTGTGGTCGCATGCCTGGATTAAGGGGCTTATCCCCAAAATAAAAATATTCTACTGGACTCTACTTCAAAACAAAATCCTGAGTCTTGACAACTTGTAAAAAAGAGGAATATATGTGGTGAACAGGTGTATTATATGTAAAAAGGGCTTTGAAGATAGAGATCACTTGTTTGTGAACTGTTCTTGTACGCAACAAGTTTGGAATGAGATCCTCAATCTTTGGGGTATTGTATGGGTTCATCAAAAAAGTGTGGAACTATCTTTTAAAAGTTGGTATTATCCCTCTAAGAATCCTGATGTTCTTTTTCTATGGAAGTTAACTCTTCCCCATATTTGGTGGGGTATATGGAAAGAAAGAAACAATAGATTTTTTAGAAGTAAAGAACTTCTAGGATGGGTGTTGGGTCATAATATTATTAGAGAAATAAAGGAAAATTTCTCATTGCAAAGGGATCCTAATCCAACCTTTCAAATTAATAATCCCTTAAGATCAGAAAGGCCTAATGTGAAAACTAAAAATCCAAGATTAGGTGTTAAATGGAATGTCCCCCCTTGTGGATGGATCAAAGGAAACTTCGATGGAGCTACTAAAGGGAAACCAAGAAAAGTAGGATGCGGAGGAGTCTCTGAGGGATCATGTGGGAAACGTAATTGATGCTATTTCTATTCCTATCGGTAAGTCAAATTGTCATATTACTGAAGCTTATGCAGACCTTCAAACCATTAAATTAGTTGTTGAATCGGGATATTCTAAATTATGGCTGGAAGGTGACTCCATGAATATCATTAATATCTTAAATAACAAAAATTCAGTTTCATGGTCTATAGAGGAAATGGTGTTGGAAATGAAAGCCTTAATTCAAAAATTTGAGAGAGTAACCATAACCCATACTTACCATGAAGCCAATGGGGTTGCTGATTGGATAACAAATCATGCAGTTCAAATAGGACACAAGGTGAGTTGGCAGGATACATTAAATAAGAATGTGCATCTTAGAGTGCTCAATAATTATGACACAATTCATTCAAAGGAGGGAAAGATCTGCTTGGAATAGAAATTTAATGATTTGGTGGAGTGGCCTCACAGAGGAAGGATTACAATCATTGAATAGAAATATTCTAGAGAATGTGAAGTGTGTTTTGTATGTGCCAAAAAATAGGTGAGTTTCATTACAAGTTGATAATAGTTGGTCTCATTGCTTAGTAATCAGTGTTTGGGTGCTACTAGATAATTGTATGGCTTGCAAAATGAAAGGAGAACCATGCAAGTAGGAGCCTAAAATCTACAAAGATTGGAAAGCAAAACAAGATGTCTAGAAGATCCTTCAGAGAGGGAAGGTTGTGAGCTACTTGGACCGGCTACATTGTTCAAAACCTCATATAATGATGGCTTTTTTCAAAAAATGGGTCGATGATAGGGTAACCCTCCATGGCATTATGATGAAGCTCATCGAGGAATTCATAGCAGAGGTCATGGGGCTTCCAATGGAGGGAGCAAAATTCTCCAAGCAAGCTAGCATATCTAATGAGGCATTTAGCAAATTCCCAAAGACAGATGATGAGGAGCAGTAGTTGGAAAAGAGTGCAGATTTTTTTGGCCTGGAGTAGATTAAAGGAATCTGGAGAGACATCTTATGTTGCATCCATGAGTATTTCATACTTGATGGAAGAAGCAAAAGAGCCCATAAATTTCATTTTGTCTTTCTTAATCATTTTAGGCACAAATTTAGAATCTCCTTTCCTTTCTATTTGTGCTTCTCGTTGCTCCAAAGTCTATTCGCTCATAGAAAAAAGGAGTCTCATCCTATATGGCATGAGGGATTAATCATAATAATTAAATATTTTTGCAAAAACAAGGCCATTGTCATGAATCCTTATTTGGATAAAAATAAGGACTCACAGAGTAAGAAGAATGATACTGTAAAGGGGAAAGAAAAAGCTAAACCCAAATCCTCCAGCTTCAAAAAATAGGTTGTTGATGAGGAAACAGAGTGGGAAAGCACTGAAAGTTCTGAGGAGGAGAGTATAGAGGAAGAGGAAGGAATATAAAGTGGGGAATCCAGCTCTAGCAAGGAAGAAGAAGATAAAGGTAAGAATGAGAAAGAAGGGGTCACTATAGAGGAAAAAATTGAGAATAATAATTATGATCTTGAGGAAAATCAGCAAGTGCTAGGGGAAACTAAAAAAGATATGGATGTTCTTTTTGAGGATCCTGCTTCGAAAACAAAGAAGGAACATCTACTTCAGCATACCTATCATGCAATGGAAACTAGAGATAAAGTAAAGGATGATCTAATCCATAATGAAAGCCCTGTTGAAACTAAGGAATAGAAACAAATGGAAAGGGAGGATTACATGGAAAAGGATGAAGACAATCCAAAAGAGAACACAAAAGATTTAAGTGATATAGGGCAGAATGATAGGAGGCACCCCTTTATGAGCTCGGCCAAATTCAAAGTAGATGTTATCCTTCAAGTTGACTTGTGGATGTATAAGGAGATAATGGGCCTCAAAAAGAAAATGGAAATATTGGAACACAATTAGGAGGTAGATCAGAATAAAATTAATAATCTAGAAAAGCAGATGAGGGATATTCCTATCAAACTTATAGACTATGAGAACAATCTTAGGGAGCTCATTAAGGAAAGTAGAATGAAGATGGAGGAGGTGACCTCTAGCATATGTGCAACTGCTATAAACATTGGAAAATGAGGAAACTAAATCCTTGGAGGGGCCTAGCAAGAGAACCAGACATAGCTCATGGAAGTAATCAATGCAACATGTTGCTACGTCGGTGGCTATATCTATACAGGACACTGCTGTGATTGGAAAGGAAGCAGTGAAGATGATTTTGGAATTATAAGATAGGTTCTTTGAGTTCTTACTGTCCTAGTCCTTTTAGTTGGATGTAATAATTGGTTTCATTTTCTGGTTTTTTGTTTTCTTATCACACTGGAGTTTCCAGGTCTCTGTAAAACCCGGGGTCTATCTTTTGATGTTCTTGAATTGTGGTTTTAGGTCCCTCTAAAACCTATTTTTTATACTACTTAGAAGTAGGTAAAAGGTTTCACCTGTGGATGTTATTGTTATATCTTTCATCCTTTGTTTCAAGGTTTCGGGGTCCCTTCAAAACCTACTTTTACCTTAATCTAAAACTGTGGTATTCTAAGCTGACTAGGTTATTGAGGTTTTTTTACATTATTCACATCAACTATTTTATTATTTTGTTTGAGGCCATGGTATATATATGTGTATGGTTGTACATACTTGTATATACATCTAAGCATCAAGTTCACTTTGAGTTGGTTACTGTGTTCAATCGTATGACCATTAGGTATTGTGACAAATGTTATCTTATTGATGAGTTGTATTAATATTTTGACTATGTGGTGATTATTAGTGGCATACATCAATTATATATGGAAATAATTTGGTATATACCTTAACTTCAGACTTGCCTCTAAATAGACTTGATCCTATTCAGTTAAGATGTAAGTAAATTTTTAGAAAATTCAAAGGAGTTGTCTATTGTATTATTGTTTTTAATGAAATATTTTAAATTATTACATCACTAATTGGTTACTGTTTAGATTATGTTATTGTCTAGTTATCATTCATAGACTAGATTTGATTAATTAAATGAGTATATATTGGGGGGTTTAGATGGTTAAGGATGATCATAAATTTGGATAAGGATCCAATAAGGTTAATTCAAAGAATATATAATGGATTATATTAAATCCATTCTATATCATTTGATAGCTAGGATTAATTTTCCCCATTTATGATCTATACTGTAGATGGATTAATTATTCCCATCTCACCTCAGAATAATATAGTTGTCTTCTTGTTTTATTTATTTTGAGATGTCTCTTTTGGGTTTGGAATCCAATTTTCTCAAAATTCAATTCATGTTCTCGGTTACCACAACCATCATACTACTAATGGTTGTGGTAGTGAGGGCCATTGATGGTTCGGATCATAGGGCTAGTTAGGAAGGTTTGTCATGATTACTTCATCCATGATTGACTCCATGCATTCGATGAATTCACACATAATGAGATAATTTACCAATTTAATTTGTTAATTAAATTAAATATTTGATATGTCTTGTTATAATTCATTTTAGGATTGTGTTCAATTAATTAATATAGCTCTTAGCTTGGAGATTAAACTAATTAGTATTCAATCCTTGTTGTTGATCATATTATCTAGTAACTTGTGTCTTGTATGGATTGTTAAATCCTAATGGAAATTGAGTATTGTAAGATGTAAATTGATTATTGGTTGAAGTTAATATACTTCAGGTACATTGTATTAATTAATTATTGGTATTAATTTTTCATTGATTTAATATTATTTTATAATGTTAATTATATCCAACTTGGATTTTATTATAGTATGTAATAAATCATTATATATATTCATTACCATATTAATTATAATTAAAAATAATTCAATCTATGAATATTTTCTTGGGAGTTATTTAAATGTTTCACACTAGTTTCTTAATCATATAAATCTATTTGAGTTACAATGATCTTGATCAAATTATATAGTCAATTATAAGTTTAATGGTTAATTTGGATTATCACCTTATTTATGTGGCAAATCCAATTACATAAATACATATGAATCTCTTAATCATTTCAGCACTGCATAATATTTTGGTAGCTAGTTCATAAAGAAAATAAACCAAATCCTTCTTTCTAAACATGAATTTTAGACATACTTGGTTGCATACAAAGTATGTACTTTGCATAAATTTGATCTAAAATCTATGACTTCCATTTATTAATACTTTTATGTCCCATATATGTAATCTAAAAATTTAATGAGTTACTCTTGTATTATTTAATAAATGAAATAATAGTTAACTATATCTCATGATTTAAAATAAGCATGCATAATATTGATTAATCATATGATTATATAAATGAACTTGAAGGAAATAATAATGTCATTATTATGAATCAATGGAATAACATAAGCAAGTTATTTCTCAATTATACTCCAAATGATGATGCATAATTAGATATGTAACACCTGCTTACATGCTCATTTCTTTCACATTTGGATGCATATGTTGTACTTTCTTTTTTAATAGTTGAGCTTACCTAAATCACTTCCATAGATGACTAATAGATAAATTTTTAAGAGTTCCTTAAGTGGATCATTTTATTTGGGTTCCACTCAACTTGAAACTTGGATAAACTTTGTTTGCTTGATGATGTTGAATTATGTGCTTGATCATTGTTGTTGTATAAAACACTTACTACCTTATTCTAGTCTAGCTAAATTATAAGTGTATTCCTAATTAAATGATTTAATTAGTCATTCATTTACTTATATGATAATGGAATATTGTATGAAAATAATGTATCCTTTCTTCATTAATCATATAAATTGGATTTTGTATTGAGTAATTACATGAGTTTAATTCTCTAAAATAAGTAGATGATTAATGTTTAATTAATTAAATAATTTAGAATCATTTATTCATAATATAATATTTTATGTTCCAATATAAATGGTTGTATGGTTTTGTTTCTTAATTTCTCATAGAATAGCGATTTTGATCCTAACTATATCATTAGTAATTATTTTAGTAATGGCATCCACGTGGGTAAACAAATGATGTATGAATAAATTAAATAAGTAGTATGATGACCTTAAAATCCACAATGAATTTATGAATTTGGCTGATATCACTATGAAACATTGTATTCTAATCTATTTTATCTTTATGAAATAATTCATTCTATTACGTGAATGATTAGAAATCTACATGTTTAGAGTTATAGACTTGTTTCTGATTTTATTTACTTGTCTGAATTATGTCCAAACCTAATGATTATAAAGATAAACTTTAATGTAAATTTATGATTAATATGAATGATAAATTAGGGAAATATAATTATCCTTCTTGGTTAAACTAATCCTTTTACATAAGCATCTTCGAGTGGGACTGAAATCCATTGAGGAGAGTGAGGTATTTACCAATGGTTAAGGATCTAAAAATGGTACTATGTCAAAGTATGAGTGCCACATATGGTGTTAGGTCTTATATGTATATACATACCTTGATACACCTTAAACCACATAAAATATCTAATACAAACTACTTTCCCATAATAACTTTTGTATGTGTTTACCTCTATCTAATTACCTCAATCCACTTCCTTCAATTCCAATTGTGCATAAGTGAGTGCATTGAATGTTTATTACTTTTGTAAGTGAGGTAAGTGGGTCTAACACAGATCTAAAAATTTAATCTAATATATAATTTCAAAAAAGAATTTTGAGGTTTTTTCATATGGTATTAGATAAATTTTATACTCTAAGGAACTATAGAAATGAGTATTATTCTTATGATTTTATAATATAATGAGTTATCATTTCTAAATTATAAGGATGGTTACAACACAATAAATTAGATAAAACATACATAAGAATATTTTTAATGTCAAATCATATAGGGTTATAGGTAGAGGATGTGGAAGGAGTCATCATGGCCACATCCCCATTCAAAGCCATGATCTACCCATGAATAATGCTGACAATAATTCGTAAGTACCAAATGTTAAAGCAGTTGGTGGGAATCCAATTGATAAGAATGAGGAGATCTTTAGTGTAATATTAACAACCCTTAACACCTTATAATAAATATTTATAACCAAGAATAAAGGTTGAACAACATTGAAGGGATATCCCAAGAGGAAGTACCCAGATTGGAAATGGGGAAAGTGAAAGGACCTATAATTCAAGAACTACCTTTGACCACTATTGACCCAACCATCAAAGAGTTGACGAAGCTTATACCACCTACCTTTTAAGTTAAAAAATATAGTGATGCAATTTATGCATGGTTGGTACACTTACAAAATTACTTTAATTTACATAGTATACCATTCAATGTGAAAGCCAAAGTGGCAACCTGTTAGCTAGTAGTGATGTAGAAAAAATAGGCCAACCTTTTAGAAGCCATAATCTTTGACCCATAAATCTATTTAATATATTCCACACACCAAAATGACCATATCAAAAACTTAAATCATTCCCTAAGGATCGATATCCCATTATATTTGATTTTGATATTTTAAAAAGGCTAAACATGGTCATCTGAGGGTTTAAAATTAATGTTTAACAATTTTTTTGAGAATTTTCTATTTTTAGAAATTATATATTGTTAGAATTAGATGTTAACTTCAATTTAATTTAGTCTTATAGACTAATTTAAACATTTAAAATATTTAGGGAAATTTTTAGATTCACACATGCTTGCATTCAAAAATTACCATAAATAGTGGCAACTAAAAATAAGCATTTTTTTATATTTTAATTTTTTTGAATTTTTACATGTTAACTCTAAACTATAACCTGAGGATTATTTAAGTATGGTGTGGTTTTGTAAATATTTCAACAAATTTAATATGAATCAATTCAAGGTTATTTTTTTAGATCTTGGCCTATTGGTAATTTTATTATCTTGATAGTTTTCAAGTTCATCCTTGGAGGAGTAATGAATGGTGAGAGGATGAGGAGGTGTTGAATAGGTGAACTAAAATATACAAGAGATATATAAATTTAAAAAGTTTATCACCAATCAGTAGAGAAGACAAGGTGGTGATGAGGAAGACATAGATCATGATGAAGACATTAAATAAGAATAATAGCAAGAGCAACCACCATCGATGGATGAGAGGATGGATCCATATTTAGAAGGAAAAAATAAAGGAATAAAATTTGATGTTATAGATTATGAATTAAGTTTATAACCAAAGGATTTGATAGATTAGATGAATAATATGGAGAATTTCTTCAAGTGGAATTATATTAGAGAAGACAAGAAGGTAAAGTTTGTATGAACAAACTTGAAAGGTCATGCAATGATTTGGTGGGATCACCTAGAGAGAGAGAGAGAGAGAGAGAGAGAGAGAGAGAGAGAGAGAGAGAGAGAGAGAGAGAGAGAGAGAGAGAGAGAGAGAGAGAGAGAGAGAGAGAGAGAGAGAGAGAGAGAGAGAGAGAGAGAAGAGAATAGAATATTAATTTGAGGGAAAATATGGAGAAGAAGATGAGGGAAAAATTTATTCTTGTGGATTATGTAAAAACCTTATACAAAAGATTTCAAAATTTGAGGTAAAAAGATCACAGTATACAAGAGTATAAAGACGAATTTTGTAAGCTTTCCATATGAGTGGAACATGTTGAAATAGAAGAGTAGATGGATGAAATGTATGTAAATGGTTTTAAATTTTATATTACAAATTAATTAAACATGCATAGAATACTTTGCATGGAGGAGGCTTATCAAATAGCTTTAAAGGTAGAGGAAAAATACAATAGATTTTTTTTTAATAATGTCTCCTAGTCCAAGAAGAGGTGGATCCCATCAAAATAATGGATGGGGTGGGTTTAATACCACCAAAGGTATTTAAGATACCAATATATGTGAATCATCACATGGTGAAAAAAGGGAAAGATGATAATAGGCAAGGGTTTCAATACCAATAAAGAAGAAGAGTATTTTAGAGAGGATGAGGTTATGGTGGTGATAGAGAATGGTTTTCAAATCTACATAGATATTATGTTTTTTATAGATGTGGGGAATAAATGAATATATCATTTAATTTTACACACTATCAAGATCAAGAAAGGAGGCAAAAACATTTCCCAAGAATAAATCTAGTTGAGGTTGAAATAGAAGAGTAGAATACTAAAATTTCACTAGTAGATGTTGGACAGAATCTCATGATGAGAAGAATCATGATCACTCCAAGGAAGGATCAAGTGCATAATAAAGAAGGTGGTTATGCACGGATGTGATCATATATTTTTTGAATAAGAGGTACTTTAGGTGGAAAGGTATGCAAAGTAATTATAGACAGTGGTAGTTGTGAAAATATGGTTTCTAAGGAAATGATTGAGAAAATAAATATATAATGTGAAAATCCTCCTAATATTTATTGGATTTTATGGTTTATGAAAAAGAATGAAGTTACAATAGATAAAATATGCTTAATCAAGTTTTCTATAGAAAAGAGTTATAATGATGAAATATGGTGTGATTTTATTATGATGGATGCATGTCTTGTGTTATTGAGAAGACCATGGCAACTTGACAAGAAAGTAATTCATGATGAAGCAAAGAACATGTGCACTATTTGGAAAGGTGGTACATAGATAGTTTTGTTACATCTTAAATAGGAAGAGAAGATATAAATCATGATCTCTAATAAATAATTTATCTAAGATATAGAGGTAACAAGTTGTTTCTATGCATTAGTAGCAAAGAATGAAGAAAACAAAATGGTGTCAATACCAATAAAAGAAACAAGAGTGTTAAAAGAATATGGAGATGTTATGCCTGATGAGTTACCAGATGATTTACCACTGAAGAGAGATATACATCACATTGATTTGATTTTGGGATCAACTCTACCCAATCAAGTAGATTATAAGATGAGTCCAATAGAATATGTAGAATTAAATAAATAGGTTACTAAATTGATAAGGAAGAAGGTGATGAGGAAGGGTATGATTCCTTGTGCAACACCAGCTTTTCTAACTCTAAAGAAATATGGAGGATAGAGAATGTGTGTGGGTAGTAAAACAATTAATAAAATTATAATAAAGTATAGTTTTCCTATATCTCACTTAGATGATATGATGAATGTGCTTGCAAGAGAAAAATATTTTAACAAGATTGATCTAAGTAGTGGTTATTATCAGATTTGAATTCATGAAGGAGATGAGTGGAAAACCACATTCAAGACTAGGGATGGCTTCTATGAGTGGATAGTGATGCCATTCAGATTATCTAATACACCTATCATATTTATGAGGTTGATGAATGCGATGCTATGAGATTATATTAGTAATTTTGTGGTTGTTTATTTTGATGATATTTTGATATTTAGTAAGACTAAAGAAGAACATTTATAGCATTTGAGAATGGTAATGGATTTTTTTAGAAAGGAGAAGTTATATGTAAATTTGAAGAAGTGTAGGTTTATGTAGAATAGTTTGGTATTTTTTGGATTTGTAGTTTTAGAAAATGGTTTTAAAATAAATGAAGAAAATATAAAGGCAATTATTGAGTGGCTTATTCCAAAAAAGCATTGCACACGCATTAAGACATTGGAGGCATTATCGAGTGCCTAAGGATTTTATACTATTTATAGATCATGAGGCTTTGAAGTACATAAATACACAAAAGAAGTTGAATAGTAAGCATGTAAAGTGGGTTTCTTTCTTGTAGGGGTATACTTTTGTGTTGAACCATAAATCAGCAAAGTAGAATTAGGTAGCCAATGCATTGAGTAGTAGGGTAGAGTTATTAACTACTATAGTGAATGAAGTAGTTAAATTTGAATCTATCAAAGAATTATATGATACTAATCAATATTTTGGAAATATATTTGAATAGTGTATAAATCCATTAATAAGTGGGATATATAGTATTCATGATGAGTATGTTATACAAGAAGGTTATTGATTCAAAGGGAAATAATTATGCATTCCATTTGGGTCTCTATGAGACAATATAATAAGACAATTACATAGTGGTGGTTTAGCTAGACATTTTGGTAGGATGAAGACAAGAGCTTTGGTGGAGGAAAAGTATTTTTTGTCAAAGATGAAGAGTGATGTCACAAGGTATGTTTCAAGTTTTAGAATATGTCATGTGGCTAAAGGACATGCATAAAATATTGGACTATGCATGCCATTACCAATTTCAAGAGGACCATGGATAGATTTGAGTATGGACATTATGTTAGGATTGACAAACACAAAGAGGTCATGATTTAAATTTTTGTTATTGTATACAAATTTTCTAAAATGGTTCTATTCATTACTTGTAAGAAAACCAATGATGCCACTAGAGTTGTAGAATTATTTTTTAAGGATATTGTGAGATTGCATGGTATTACAAAAACTATTACTTTAGGTAGGAATACAAAATTTATAAGTCATTTTTGGAGGGATTTATGGAAGAAGATGGGTAATAATATAGAATTTAGTAGTGAATATCACCCAAAAATAGACGGACAGACAAAAGTTATGAATAAGAGCTTAGGAAATTTATTGAGATGCATAGAGGGAGAGAAATCCAAGCAATGGGACTTGGATTTACCACATGCTGAGTTTGCATATAACATTTTAGTGAATAGATCAATAGGAAAGTCACATTTCCAAATTATATATGGGAGGAATCCTATTATTATTTTAGATTTGGTACAATTATCAATTGTAAATCAAATTAGTGATGATACAAAAGCGTTTGTAGAGCATATGCAATTGTTACAAGGAGTAAGAAGAAAATTATAGGAAAGTAATGACAAATATAAAATAACAAAAAAAATTATAAGAAGATCCAAGGTATTTGGAGAAAGATATTTGGTAATGGTTTACTTGAGAAAAGAAATATTTCCAAAAGGCACGTACAACAAGTTGAAGTATAAGAAAATTGGACCATGCAGAATTGTGAAGAAAATCAATGTCAATGTTTATCAGGTGAGTTTACCATAGAATTTTGATACATACATATATATATATATATATATATATATATATATATATATATATATATATAGTATTTAATATTTCATATTTATATGAGTTACATGGAGAATATGGTGAAGGTGACAAAGATAAATAATTAAATTAGGAGCAATAGGTTCTAAAGAAGAAAGAAAAAATATTGTTGGTTTTAGATATGAAGACAATCAACACAAGGCAAGGTTATTATAATAGGTATTTGGTGTAGTGGAAAGGATTGTAGAAATAAGACAACACTTAGATTATAAAATAGAAGTTGAAGAATATTGCAAGGGAAAATGGCAGTAGTATAATCAAGCCAACTCACAGGAGCTGAGTTATTTTCAACCATAGGAGAATGATGTAGAAAAAATAGGCCAACATTCTAGAGGCCATAACTTTTGACCCATAACTCTGTTTCAGTTCTTCTTTGCACCAAAATGACTATATCAAAAAAAAAATTCTTACCTAAGGTTCTCTATCCTCTTATATTTGATTTCAATATTTTTTGGAGGCCAAATGTGATCATCCAAGGGTCTAAAATTCATGTTTAATAATTTTTCAAGGAATTTTCTATTTTTAGAAATTATATATTTTTAGAACGAGATGTCAAATTCAGTTAAATTTCATCCCATAGAATAATTTTACCATTTAGAATATTTAGGTAAATTTTTATATCCACACATGATTGAATGTGAAACTTACTCTAAATAGTGGCTACTAGAAATAGGCATTTTTTTTAAATTTTTGATGTCAACTCTAATTTCTAAGTTCAGGCTTATTTAATCATGGTGTGGGTTTATAAATATTTCAAGTCATTTGATATTAATAAATTCTAATTTATTGTTTTGGATATTGTCTAATTCATAATTTTATTATCTTGATAGTTTTAGGGTGCATTGAGTAGGATTGGTAGCTTTAAGGTGGAATCACCTTTGTTCTATTAAAGGATATGAACCTTTGAATCTATCCTAGTCTAATATTGAGACTTAGTTTCACAAGAGATACCTAAATAAAAACTATAAGGATCAAATAATTATTGATTTTTAGCTTTTGAAGCAAGAAAACATGTTAGTTGTTGAGTATGAGAACAAGTTTATAAGTTTGCTTCATCATGTGAACTATATACATGATGAATAAACCAAGATTACTAAGTTTAAACTTGGGGTTAAGTAAATAATGATGCATGATGTTAACATGATAAACCTAAGGACTTTGGATATATCAATCAAACTAGCCTACAAGGTTGAGGAAAAAGAAAAGTCTCGCCAAAGACAAGACAAGAGTTCAAGTCAAGAAGGAAGTAGTCCAAAGCAAAGAACCTTTCTCCCATGAATAAAAACATAAAAAAATTGATCATAACCATATATTTTTATGAGGTAATAAAAATTTTAGAAAATTTTATAAACAAAATAGGAATTTCAAGTCCCATGGATCTTCTAAATATAGTTTTTACAAGAAGGAACAACATCAAAACAACCAACATGGACCTACCATGGGTGCTAATTCTATTCCAATGGCATATTCCAGACTGATTATTTGTTGGGAATGTGGTGACAACCAATATAAAAAGAACTATCCTAAAATAAAATTATTCCAAGTACAAAATCATAGATTTTATACTAAAATTGATAATTATAATGTTAACTTATAGGCCACTCCATTTGAAACTTGAGGTAAAATTAATGGTTTCTGTTGACTATCCTGATTGATTCTAGTATAATAGATTAATTTATTTCTCATTTTGGTTCTAGGTAATCTAATATTAAAGCCATCTTGATAAGAGAATCTTGGTAAGTTGAGTTCGGTATCGACAAGAAAGTGCCTATTCTTGAGTGCTTAGAATGAGCAAAATTAGATCTTGGTGTTTTTAAGAATAAGGTGAATCTTTTTCTCATGCCTTTGGGGTATTGTGATCTCATCCTTAGGATGGATTTACTACATGAACATCAAGCCACACTTGATTATGTAGGTAAAATAATGTAATGCACCAGTGACCTTAGCTGAATTGTAGAATTGCTAGGCATGTAAGGGTCTGTAAGATATAAACCACTTTTTATACTTACAACTAACAAGAGATGTTAGGAAGGGATGAAAAATTTATATAGTCCAACTATAGGAAATATCCAATTAAAAAGAGTTGATACATGTATATTTTCCTATTTTGAGGGATTTTGTGGATGTCTTTCCCGAGAAGCTACCCATTTTACCACTCAAGCAAGACTTTGACTTATCTATTGACATAATACCCAGATCTAACCCTGATTCCAAATCACCTTAACACATGAATGTGGTTGTTCTACAAAATTTAAAAGTTTTTTTAATAAATTTTGGATAGTATAAACATATGGCCAAGGGTGTCTCCTTAGGGTGCTCAGGTGGTCTTTATGAAGAAGGATTGTATACTAGCTTTGCATTGATTACCACATTCTAAATAAGGTATATATATATATATATATATATATATATATATCCTTTACCTAAGATTAATGAATTATTTGAATAAATTAAGGGTGTTTAAATATTTTTTAATATTGACTTGAGATTAGGCTACCATCAGCTTAGAATCAAGGAAGAGGACATTCATAAAACAACCTTTAAAACTCAATATAGACACTATGAGTTCATCATTCTATCTTTCAGCTTAGCCAATACACCTGTAACTTTCATGAATCTTATGAACATCATAATTAAGGAATTTTTAGATAATTTCATGTTAGTTTTTCTTGATGACATTAATATTTATTCCAAAAATGAGGCTAAGCATGATCAACACCTATTTCTAGTTTTGCAAAGACTAAGACAACATAAGCTATATGAGAAATTATCCACATGTGTATTCTATGAATATAAAATTAATTACATGGGAAATATTATTTCTAAAGAAGATATTACTATTGACCCCAAAAAGATCAAAGATATTCAATATTGGTTTGCTCCTACCAATGTACTTGAAGTGTGTAATTTTATGGGTTTGGCTAGTTATTACCAACATTTTAATGAAAACTTTTGTAGTTTGGCATATCCCATCACTTCCTTTCCATGCAAAGGAAAGAAGTTTGTGTGGAATCAATGTTAAGAAGATTTTAATAAGCTAAAAGCATTGCTTAAAACATCACCTATTCTTATCATACTAAAATCAAATATTAACTCTGAAGTTTAGGCTGATACTTATGAAGAAAGCTATGGAGGCATCTTGGCTCAAGATGTTAATGTTGTAGCTTATGTGTCATGAAAATTAAAATATAATGAAAATAAATATCCTACACATTATATGGAGCTTGATGCTATTATTTATGCACTCAAAAAATTGAAACATTTTCTATTGGGAAAGCCTTTAAGGTAGAATATGATCACCAAAGTCTTGAGTAGTTATTTTCTTAAGAAGATTTCAATACACGTCAACACAGGTAGTTGGTTTTTTTGAGCAATTTTGACATGGATATATATCATATGTCAAAGATAAGAAAAATTGTGTGTTTGATGAACTCAATAGATGCACATACCTTGATGCACAAGTAAATTTTAGAAGTGTTATTTTAAAAGAGTAGCTTGTTGATGTATTCTACCATGATGTAAGAGCAAGTTTGGCTAATGAGTCTATAATAAAAAGCTTTCTTGAACTATTAAAATAGATAGAATTATAAGGCATAAAGGAAAAATTTATTTATTTGGTTGGGTGACTTGATAAATTATGTGCTTAAATAAGTGCACACAACACCTTATTATGCTAATCTAAGGGTTATAAAAATGATGCATGAGCTGAAAAATCTCTATTTTTGGCATGGAATGAAGAATGATATTTTTGTATTTATAGTGAAATGCTTGGAATTATAGTGGGTCAAACTTGAGTATTTCCATTGAGGAGTGTTGTTTTTCCCACATAATATTCCAAAATATAAGTGAGTTCTATTCTCATTTGATTTTATTGTAGGGCTACCTAAATCACACAATAAGCATGATATAATCCTTGTGGTGATTAATAAAGCCACTAAAGTTGACCACTTTATTTTTGTAAACTTAACATATGATGATTTCATGTTTATAGAATGATTTGTGAATAAATAAGGTAGACTTTATGGTATACATGAATTGATCATATCATATCGATACAAGTTATTTACTTCAAGGTTTTAGTGTGCATTAACTATAGCTTTTGGAACAAAGCTAAATTTTAGTTCTTCATATCATTTTAAAATTGATGGGAAAATTGAAAGGCTCAACCAAGTGGTTGAATATATTCTTAACATGTAAATAATAAATCAAAAAACAAAATGGGAGGACTACCTCCATCTGATTGAATTTGCATATAATAACTCTTACCACTCAGCTATGAAGTTGGTTCTCTTTGAAGCCTTATATGGGTGTAAGTGCAGAACACCTCTTGGTTAGGACAACTTAGAAAATTGAGATATTATTGGACCTAATTTTATATTATAATATGATAGGAAAATGTAATTAATAAGATACAATTTGAAAACAACTTTAGACAGGTAAAAAAATAATGCAGATCAAAAGAGAACCTTGCATGAATTTAGTATGAGAGACAAGGTTTTTCTACATGTTAGACCATAAAACATTTCTAATAAGTTTGGTAAGGATTCCAAGTTAGCACCACATTTTATCATATATTTTGACATTATACAATAGATTATTCATGTTACTTACTAGATGGCACTTCCTCTTTCTCTATCAAGGATTCATGGTATTTTTCATGTTGATTTACTAAGAGATTATATACCTAATCCATCTCATGTTTTTGAGTCGACTCATTACAATTCAAGGAAGAGGAAAAGATATAGTTGGAACTAGTGAGAATCTAAGACCATCATAATGTTAATATGTGTAACAGAGACATATAATAGGCTTTGGTGTAATGGCACTCGCTAATCAAAAGGAGTGCTACTTGGGAAGATGCTTATCTTTTTAATAAACATTATCCATGGCTTTTTGACTAAGTCACTAGGATGGCTCCCTTTCAAGATGGGTAAGATGTTACAACCACACATTCTCATAATCTATTATGTCGTTATAACATTGATATTATGTTGTTAAACTAGTTATTAGATTTTATTTTAGCTAGATTATATGTGGTACTGGTTACAATAGTGTTGGGATGCATGTTTAATTATGTACTTATTGATTTCATGGACTTATTACTACAATTTATAATGTTATTAATCTATATATAATTATTTATTTTTGATATGGTATAATTAAGGTCTTTTTTAGTGATTGTAGGTTATATCTATGATCTTGGTAGATGTTGGAATCTATACTCCTAGTACTAAATGAATTATGAGCATGTAGAACATGTTTGATAGGTATACTTGTTGATTTAATTCTTTCCTTTAGACATCTTTATTGCTCATATCATTGTAGACTATGGTCCCTGTACTTATTATTGTTGTTATACCTTGTTTGATGTTATTATTTACCATTATTTTCCATTATGTGTTTTATGCCCTCAATTTTGATTCCATCCTCTTAGATCCATTTTATTTCTCTTGTATAGGCTTATGATTCATTTATACATCACTTCATTGACCATATTAACCTATGTAGATAGATTACCTCGACATACCTAAACCTACCCTTGACACCCCCCTTGGAACCCTTGTCACATGACTTCCTTGGTCTAACCCTTTGAAACTATAACCCCCTTATATGAAGGTGTTGGCATGCCATTTCATTTGCTTGGTTTTATATTGTGGATTCAAAGTAGTGTTGCATGGTTTATTTATATGTTTAAGTCTTTTATTTAATCAAGTTAAATTAATTATCATCATGTTAAACAACATTTAATGAGGTAGGTGGCATGAACGAAGAAGGTTATAATGTTAATATGTTGGTTTATATTTAACACTAATGTTAATCCGTAATCTTTTTTCCTATGATTTGGTGGATGGTTAATGGTTGAGCCTTATATACATGTCATTAATGTAAGGTTGGCAAGGGATTTGCAATGAAATATAGAGGAGGGTTTCTCTCTCCTCCCATTCAATGCAAAATTGAATAGGTTATCAAAAAGTGGATGGAATGGATGAGAATTTGGATGGTAGATAAATGGAGTTAGTGAGATGGAAGAATAGAGGATAAAATAGTGGGGAAAATATACTATTTTTAATGGTAACCATGATGAAATTGGGGACACAACAATTTCATGTAAATAAATTAGAGGTTTTCATCTATCTTGGCTTCTTGGAGTTTTTATGTTATCGAGTAAGTTATTTTGGTTTCTAGTTTTGTTTTTTCCTTGTGTTAATTTAAAAATGATGCCAGGAGGATGCTTATGCAACTAGAAGTCTTAGGACTTTCAGATGTATAAATAGACCCCTATGAAATCAATATATTTATATACATATATTTAACATTACATATAAACTCTCAAATAGATATAAATGGAGGAATGTAGGGTTGTTCTATTCCAAATCTATTATCTTTTTGCCATATCATCTCTACATGTATGGAAAATTCTATGTGTTTTATCATCTCATAAGGTTTATCCATCCTAAGATTAAAAATTTGTTAATATTTATTTAATCTTATTGGGGTGCATGTATCATTTTATTTTTCCATAGTTCATTCTGTGTATAATATGTTGGTGACTATGTTTCTATTCAAAGTGACTGCATTATTATAAATGGTAGTTACATTTAATATGTTGGTGACTGTGTTTTTATTCAAGTTGACTACATTGTTATAAGTGGAATTTGCACTTAATATGCTGGTGAATGTGTTTATATATAAATAGGGTGATTGTGTTTTAATACAAAGTGTTGACTGTGTCTTTTATAAACATGATTGATTAGTTTTTATATAAAGATGATTAGGTTCTATTTTCAAATAGAGACTACTTTTTTAATGGTGATTGATTATGTTGAATCCTTAACTATGTATCCTATTCTATGTTCGGTGAATCAAACATTTACCTAGGGTTAACTTTTTTTTATCTTTGACTATATATTTGGTTGAGTAGTAGAGTTGTGGATGACTGTGTGATATTTTATACTTGTCTACGTATATGTCATAACCTAGAAATTATTAGACCACTTTGTGGTCATTATATTTTGATAATATTTGTTTTATTTGTTTTCATTATTTATCTTTAGTCTTGAATATTATAATGGTTTGATTTGTTATTAGCAAACTGCATTTGACCATGGTATTTAGGTTGTATCATTACATTTGATGATTTTATCATATTGTATTATTATACCAAAGTCTTGGTGTGTGTATGTATGTGTGTGTGTGTGTGTGTGTGTGTGTGTGTGTGTGTGTGTGTGTGTGTGTGTGTGTGTGTGTGTGTGTGTGTGTGTGTGTGTGTGTGTGTGTGTGTGTGTGTGTGTGTGTGTGTGTGTGTGTGTGTGTGTGTGTGTGTGTGTGTGTGTGTGTGTGTGTGTGTGTGTGTGTGTGTGTGTGTTTATCTTGGATTGAATTTGTATTTATTTAAGGTTGTTAAAAATTTGGATTTAAATAATAAAAGTAAGTCATGGCCTTAAATTAGGACTCTAGGTTATATTGACTAGATTCCATGTTATATCATGACCCTCTTAACCTTCGAATGTGTTATACTTGGTCAATTATCATAACTATTGTGGACTAGGTTTTATTTTGTATTACATCTATGTTATTTTGTAACCTTGAAAACTATTGTTTCATTTCTTTATCACTTCCTTCTTTTTTATAATCAATGTTTGTTTTGATATTGTGGCTTAAGTTATATTTGGATCTAATTTAATACTAGTAACTATGGTATTCTTAGTCAACTAGGTTATGATGTTTTTTTTTAAATCATTCACATCAACTATTTTTTTTAAGGTCATGGTAGATATATGCATACCTATATATACATCATAACACTAGGATCACCTTGAGTTGGTTACTATGTCAAATTGTATGACCATTAGGTCTTGTGACAAGTGTTATCTTATTGATGAAGTTTGTTAATATCTTGACTATGTGACGATTGTCTATGGCATGAGTCTACTCTCTATGGAAATAAATTGGTTATATGTGCTAGTTTTAGCCTATTTCTTTTAAAGGTATGATTGATTAGTCTATTATGCAATCAAATTTGGAATTGCCTCTAAATATACAAGATCTTATTTAGGTAAGACTTCAATATATTTTGAGGAAATTCGAAGGAGCTATCTATTGTATTATATTCTATTTTTTATTGTTTCTAATTAAATATTTTAAATTATTACTTCAATAATTAGTTAAAATTTGGATTGTGTTGTTGTTTGGTTATCATTTCTCGATTGGACTTGAATAAGTAAATGAGTATATATTATGGGTTTGGATGGTTAAGGCTGAATGTAACTTTGGATGGGGATTCAATAAGGTTAGTTCAAAGAATAAATAATGTAATATATTTAATCTATTCTATATCATTTGGTAGCCAAGATTAATTTTTCCTACTTTTGATCTATACTTTATATGGATTAATTATTTTCATCTCAACTTGAAATGGTATATTTGTCTTCTTGTGTTCTTTTATTTTGATATCTCACCTTTGAGTTTGGAATCTGATTTACTCAAAATTCACTTCATGTTCTCAGTTATTGCAACCACCATCTTACTGATGGTTGGGGTGGTGAGGTCCATTGATGGTTAGGCTCATACAATTTGTTGGGTAGGTTTATCCTAATTAGTTCATCCATGTTCAACTCTATGCATTCAATGAATTCACACACAATTGAATATGGTAACAATTTAATTTGTTAATTATATTAATTATTTTATATATATATATATATATATATATATATATATATATATATTATTATTATCATCAATGTTAGGATTGTGTTCAATTACTTAATACAAATTTTAGGTTGTAAACTGAACTAATTAGTATGCAATCTTTTTTATTGATCATGTTAGTTACTACCTTGTGTCTTGGATGGATTGTTAAATCCAAATGGAAATTGAATACTATATGAGGTAAATTGATTATTGGCTGAAGGTGATATACTTTAGGTACATTATATTAATGAATTATTGGTGTTAACTTTGCATTGATTTAACATTATTTTATAATGTTAATTATATCCAAGTTGGATTTAATTTTTATATGCAATCAATCCTTATATATATTCATTGACATATTGATTTTTGATACAAACAAATTAATCTATGAATATTTTCATGGGAGTTATTTAGATTTTTTAAACTTGTTTCTTAATAATATAAATTTGTTTGAGATATAGTGATCTTGATTAAATTATATATTCAAGTAGAATTTTAATGCTTAGTTTGGATTATCACCTTATATATGTAGTAAATCCAAATACATAGATACATATGGATCTCTATATCATTTCAGCAATGTATAAACTTTTGGTAGCTAGTTCATAAGGAAAACAAACCAAATATTTCCTTCTAAACATGCATTTCAAACATACCTAATTGTGTTCAAGGTATGTACTCTACATACATTTGATATAAAATCTATTTCTTGTATTTCTTAAGACTTGTATGTCACACATATATAATCTAAATATTTAATGAGTTAATATTGTATTACTTAATAAATGAAATAATAATTAACTAAATCTCATGATTTAATAATAGACATGCATAATATATATTAATAATATGATTAAGTAAATAAAATTGAATATAATAATAATAATAATTTCATTCTTATGAATCAATGTAAGAAGATAAGAAAGTTATTTATTAACTATACTCCATGTGGTGATGCATAATTAGATATATAACACCTACTTGCATGTTAATTTATTTCATGTTGGGTTGTATATGTTTTACCTTCCTTTATGATAGCTGAGCTTACCTATCTCATTTGTAAGAGTTCCTTAAGTGCAACATTTTATTTGGGTTCCACTTAACTTGAAATTCAGATGAATTTTGTTAGCTCAATGATGCTAAATTTTGTATTTGATCATTGTTGCTATGTAAAACACTTGTTGCCTTCTTCTAGTCTAGCTAAATTATAAATTTATACCTAATGTAATGATTTAATTAAGAATTTATTTAATTATATGATTATGGAATATTGTATGAAACGACTGAATCCTTTCTTCATTAGTTATCTAAATTGGCTTTGCTATTGAGTAATTACATATGTTTACTTCTTCAAAACAAATAGATGATTAAGGTTTAATTTATTAAATGATTTAGACTTTTGTTCATAATATCGCATTGGATATGCAAATCTAAATGGTTCTATGATTTGATTTCTTGATTGATTATAGAATAAAAATGTTGATCCTAACTATATCATTAGCCATTATTATAGTAATGGCATCCATGTGGGTAAAAAAATATTGTATGAATTAATTATAAAAGTAGTGTGGTGACCTTAAAGTCCATAAGGCATTTATGACTTTGGCTAGTAGCACTGTGGAGCCTTGTATTCTAAATCTATTTTTTTATGTATAGAATAATTCATTATACTACATGAATGATTACAAATCTATGTGTTGAGTTGATTTTTGGTTGTTGATTTTGTTTACTTTTATGAATTATGTCTAAACCTAATGATTATAAATCTACACTTCAATGTAAAATTATGATTATCCTAAATGATAACTTAAGGAAATAGAGTTATCCTTCTCTATTAAAAAATTCCTTTAATTTAACCATCCTTAAGTGGGATTAAAACCCACTAAGGAGAGTGATGTACTTACCTAGGGTTAAAAACTTAGAAATGGTTCTATGTGAAAGTATGATTTCCACATATGGGACTTGGGTCATATTCATGTATGTGGACACCGATACACCCTGATCCCCATAAAACATATAATATAAATTGCTTCTCCATGGCACATTTTATATGTGTTTACCTCTATCTAATTACCTCAATTCATCTCCTCCATTTTTAGTTATGCGTATGTGAGTGCACTGAACATTTATCGTTTGTGTTAATCAATGTAAGTGGGTCTAAAATGCATCCAAAATGTACTATGATATATAATTCTAAATTTTTTGGGGTTATTTAATAATCACTTTGAGCACTTAAATGGAAAGCTTTATAAAATCATGTTATCCATATAACACATGTAAAATTATATAATAAAATATTTATTTGTTGTGTTTTTATTTCAATGCTCAAAAAGGAATCACATGGAATCATTTGAAAAAATAAATAATCACATTTAAAAAAAAAACATAGTTATGTTTTTGATGATTTCCATCAAACCATGATTTAGGTTTCCTAAAAAATTTCACAATATGTTCTTAACTATTGGATTAAAAAAGCCAAAAAAACTTATATAGACCCAAATTCTATTTAAAATATATAGACCCTTTTTTTATGGGTTTCAGTAGGAAAAAGATTCACGTTTTTTTTTATAATTATTTTAGAAATCTACAAAAAGAGGTTAGAAGGTATAATATTATACAATAGATAAAGTAAACATGTTCAAACATAATTAAGATGAAAACATAAT